>OZ018329.1:89764120-89931620 GCA_963969495.1 Ceratothoa steindachneri
CTTGTGCGTTGTGGGGTACAGTGAATGCACAAGTGTGCATGACATTGTTGCAACAGCATGATTTGCCCCCATCTACGAGCCTTCGACGCCCAACCTGCAATTTCCATGCAAGATACGACCACTACTACCACACGGCCAAGTAGAAAACCTTCGTGGAACACAAGCACATCAATTTTATGAACTAGTCCAGATTTGAATCCTATTTGAAAACGTTTGGAAGACACTCGGAGAGAGGTCTAAAGCGAGGAATCCGAAAACAGCTCAAGAACTCGGGGAATTCTCCAAGATAAATAGAGCAATAATATTACGGCCCAAGTGTCAACAGTTGGTTCGTTGCTGTGACAGGAGATAGTAAAGAATTTTCGAGAATAAAGGCCTCAACACTAAATGCCAATTCCATACAACTTGTACCAATGTAATTTAATAGTTATATTCCAATAGAAATTGGTTTCCGCTGTCGTGCCGATCATTTTGGACACTTCAATTTTCTACCATATTTCTTATCTGCTGATAACTTTGGTTTTATTCCTAAAAAAAATTCATAACCTTTACACATACGTAGTTTATCTTGCAGCAACTTTGCAACATTGGATTATCTCTGGCAAAAGTTATGGAAGATGTGATATAAATACAGGCGTTCTCATCTTTTTGGGATGGTACTGTAAATGAAAACACTTGGACAAATTTAGTCACATATCTACTCTTGCCTTATATTTCTCCTGTAACTTTGAAAATCGGGGCATCATTTTGCTCACTGCTATTCGTATATCATGGCTTGAGTCAAGCCGATTCGGGATTTGGTTTTGAATATCCTACTTCACAAAGTTACGAGATTCCAAGAATTTCAAGTGCTACCCTTCCAAGGTTCGCCAATGCTTCCAATTGTGACGCGCAAAAGTTTCTAACGACTTATCAGACTCCATTTTCACTGCCTGGTTATATTTGATATCTATGATTTTCTCTTTCAGAGGACTTCCTTCATCAAGAATATTCATTCAGTTGAATGAGAAACGGATTTCTAAGCCCAAGATCACAGGCATTTAAATCCAGTACATAGAAGTAAACATCGAAAAGATTTGGTATCTGTAAGCTATTTTTTTTATTGCAGCAGTAACTAATAGAATGATACTCATTTTTTTTTTTAATAACGTCTAATGATAGAAACCAGGCAAAATACCTTTTCTCGGTGTTGCTGATTCACAATGGAATTTTAGCTTAAATGAAGCCAACATTTCTTCCATAGGTTGAAACTGTATTTGTATTACTTTCTTGAAGCGAAATATTCAATTCATTTAATTTGGTAAATAAATATACCTGCAAATATGCCAGCATTTGCCCAAATTCTGTTTAATCAAAGGGAAAGAGATCAAGTTTCTCCTTTTCTAAAAATGTCCTGATTTCTTCCTAAAGCTCTAAGATACATTGCAAGACATGTCCACGAGCAAACTATCTAAGTAGTTAGTTCATCTTGGAGATTCCTTGACAGAGTTCTCGCAGTTAATGCAAGTAGATGAAGCAGGAAATATGTGGCAATGAGCCCAGGAAGTTTTCGTTTCATACGTGTTGAAAATCCAGATCAGTTTCCTAACTTAACTGGAGCGCCATCTGTAAATACAGAACTAATTCTTTTACCAGATTAAAATAGATCCTGCACGTTGATGGTGTTATTTTTAGTGGATCATAAAACAAAATGTGTTCTACCATCTCTCCTTCTTTGATATACGGGACTCTACTAATCAGTTGGCTACAATGAGAAACCTGTAGATTCATCCAAATGCAGTGATATTTTCACTGAAGACGCCTTGACATCATCAATCGCCTTTTCCCCAAATATCCCATACACACATTCCCTTTGAGATGGCATCGTTAGACACTGGTGCGTGCTGCACCTTTCTTTATGCATCATTACCCAGAACGATTCTAGCAAGAACAAGTGCTCAAGGTTTGACCATCTTCTGTTCAGCGATAGTATGAAGTCTTTTGGTCTTTGCTACTTAGTAGGTAATTTGATAAGATGCTTGCATAAGAGGTTTTTTAGTTGGTAGGAATCATAACTTTGATGCAGCGTTTCAGTGCGAAACGGGCTTTCTTCACTCCCGATGATTCTATCTTGTTTTCAGCTTCTCTACCATCAGGTAGTCTTATAAAATAGTTATCTTGCTCAGATGGAATAAAATGGGCATTTGACAATATCACTGAGATTTTATGTCCTATCTTTTTCGGTTGTACTCGTGAACCCAAAATGAAAGTAGCCATTGTTCCACTTTCTTAGTTTTTTTTACATAATGGGCCTATAAAAAGGAAATAATTATTTTAAGCCTGCTCTCTAGTTTAACTGGTGCCACTGCCTTTTTAGCAAGAGAAAATGAGAATGTGGTGCGCCATATTGACGTACCATTATAAATGCCCAACTGGTAAAGAATTTTTTTTTTATAGAGCCCATCTGGCAACTGCCCACTTGGGCATAAGTCGCCGGAAACACGACAGTCTAGAACTAGGCTACTTTAAAATAAAAATATGAAAACATAACAATGATATAAATTGGAAAAACAACAATCAGGAAGCAATCTACGGCGTCGGGGGGAGGTCCCCCTCACCCTGGTGCAGGAGCGTAAAAACCTAAGAAGAAAACAATAACAAAAAAAGAACCTTCTTAAATAAAGGGCAGAAGCCAGGCCTCCGCCCAAAAGTCAACAAATCCGCATGTCAATGTGCACGAACTCGTCCCGAGTACAAGGAACAGGCGGTAGCGACCCCGCCCATCCCGGTACCGGGACAGGTATCGTGCGCGAAGATCAACAAGACTGGGACATTCGACAAAAATGTGGCGAACAGTCTGGGGAACGACACAGTCGTCGTAATAGGGCGCTGGCGAGCGCTCCATTAGATAGCGATGCGTCACACGAGTGTGCCCGATTCGGAGACGACAGAAAGCGACATGAAGCCGTCGCGGCATTGGGGGGATAGGTCCATGGGAACAGTCGCGGCGCAATAGCACGCAACTTTAAGTTCCCTTCGACCGTCTCCCATCTTCTTTGCCAAGCAGTCCGAAGAGCTGCCCGTATTCCTGCCATGTAATCGGTGTGAGGAAGAGCGAAACGCTGGTCCGGTCGCAGAGTCCTCGCGGAGTCTTTGGCGCCATCATCCGTGCGCTCATTCCCCGCAATTCCTACATGTCCAGGAACCAAGCAGAAGATAATCTCGACATCCGCCCGGCTCGCCAGAACCGTGGCGTCACAGATATCGCGAACCAGGGGATGCGGAGATTCTAATGCCCCAAAAGCACTCAGGGCGCTTGGTGAGTCGCTATAGATCACAATCCGGTCTCCGAACATGGCACGTCGCGTAATCAACCATAAGGAGTGGTGTATTGCCACCAGTTAGGTCGTGGAGACAGACGCAGCGCCTGGTAGAGCCCCGCTGACTTAAAACAGAGGGGATAAGGCGTGGAAGCCGACCCCCTCTTGGGACTTGGAGCCATCCGTATACACTGGCACGGTACCAGCGAGACACGAGGTGTGCTCCAAAAAGGTCGAACGCAATACTCCCGGCGCCGTACAAGCTTTGGGAGCAGAGGCGTGGCGACAAATAGCCAAATGTGGTACCCTCTAGGGTGGCGTCCTGGGCAGAACCAGGGGCACCACCGGCCCGAGAGCTATATCTGCCTCTCGAAGAAGTTTCCTGGCCCTAAACCCAAAGGGCTTAGGGTATGACTGGCGTCTCTCGGCGGCATAGGCATAGACAAAATCAGCTGCGGATGCAGTGACAGCTGTTGGAGACTGAGCTTCGAACAAACAAAGGATCGATAAAAAAGTAGGGCAGTAGCCCTATCAGCTCCCCAAGCTCTGAACGTTACGGAACGGAGAATGTCCATGGCGCGGGTACAAGAGACCCTAAGGCTGCGAATATGAGCCTCCCAGGTGAGTCGTCGGTCGAATACAAGACCCAGGAAACGGTGCGATTCAACCACATCCAGGCGCACCCCATTAAGAACAAATCTGGGTCGGGATGGAGCCGTGGATGGCGGCAGAAGTGCACCACCTTAGTCTTGGCCAAAGAAAACCGAAACCTGGGCGCTTCGGCATAGCGAGAGACGCGGTTCAATGCCTGTTGGAGTCGACGCTCCAGAGTTAGCATCTGGGCCGCGCCAAAAGAGATCGAAAGATCGTCCACGTAGAGCGTAGCGAGAACATCTTCTGGCAGCACCAAGGTGATGCCGTGGATGCTCAGGGCAAAGAGTGTGACACTGAGGACACTTTCCTACGGGACACCCTCTTCCTGCTCCTTTGGGCCGGAGAGAGCTCCCCCCACCCGTACGCGGAATCGACGATCTCGTAAAAATTCAGATTAAAGAATGGGAGGCGTCCGCTCGCCCCCATCGTGTAGAGAGTCTCCATGATACCGTATCGCCATGCGGTATCATAGGCCTTCTCCAGATCGAAAAATACCGTGGCGTAGTGCTGTCTACGAAGGAAAGCCTCGCAGACGGCATTTTCCAGTCGGAGCAGAGCATCCGACGTGGAGTGGAACTTGCGGGAGCCGCACTGTGCAGAAGACAGATGGCCTCCGCTGTCCAGGAAAAAGGCTAGTCTAACATTTACCAATTTCTCCATCAACTTGTACACGATGGAGGTTAGAGAGATTGGGCGGAAACCAGTCGGAATAGAGTGATCTCTCCCCAGCTTCCGAAAGGCGAGCACAGATCCTGTTGAACAAATCTAACAGAAAGGCCATGCCTCACTCACCCAGGTGTCGAAGCATGGCGTACGGGGCATCGTCCGGACCATGGGCGGTGTCCGCGCACGAAGCGAGAGCGGAACGCAACTCACTCACAGTAAACCTGTCGTTAAAGGGTTCTCCGCCTCTGGAGGTAAAGTCCAGCCGGCGGCGTTTCGCGACATCATGACGTGCATTGAATGCTGACGGAGCAGCATCCCGGTTATAGAATGCGGAAAAAGCGGTCGCAAAAGATGCCGCCACGGACGCGGGGTACGAGATTACGGTCCCATTCTCCTGGAGAACGGGAGGGGAGTCCTGCGAGAACTTGCCCCGAATCCTTTTGACTCGCTTCCACACCACTGCTAAAGGGGTCTTCCCGTTGAGTGAAGACACGTATGCCCACCAAGAAGAGCGGCGGGCGTGCTTCGAAATATACCGGAACCTAGCCCTAGCCCGACGAAATTCAGCGACAGTGAAATCGTTCGGGCGACGCTTATAGCGCATGTAGGCACAACGCTTCTGTTTGAGGGCCGTCTCACACTCGCCCGACCACCATGACAGTGGTCGGCGTGCAAAACGGCCAGACGTTCTAGGAATAGTATTCAGGCCCGCGGCGATGAGGTTGCCGGAGAACTCAACGGCCTCATCTACCGACCTAAACTCCTCGACTGAGATAGAGAATTCAGTCATTTCCTGAAATGCAGGCCACCGCGCCCACGACCAGCACCACCGAGGTGGGCTCCCAGGCGGCAGTTGCCCTGAAAATGATATTTGAATGGGAAAGTGATCACTACCATGGAGTTCATCGACCTCCTCCCAATCAAAATCAGGCTGTGCATCCGAAGAGCACAAAGATAGGTCAAGGCAAGAAAATGAAGCGGTTCTCGGACAGTGATGCGTAAACTCATCCACGTTTAGGACACCCATCTCAAGCTCTTCGATCAGATCGGCAAGGACTTGTCCCCTGGGATTTATTGAGTAATTTCCCCAGAGAGGATGCCTGCCGTTCAGATTTCCAAGCAAGAGAAAGGGCCTCGGCAACCGTTCCACGACGCGGCGGAAGTCCCCAACGTCGAAGTCAGCTGACGTTGGAATGTACGCAGAAATGATAGTATACCTCCTATCCAGGTGAAGCTGCACAGCCACTGCCTGAAAGGAAGTATCTAAAGAGAAAGGAAGAACGGAGACATCATGCTGGGTGTAAACCGTGCATCCCCCAGCCCGGCCATCTCGTGGTGGTGGGATCGCAAGACCCTTATACCCCGGGAGGGCAAGGCAGCGGGCACGCGCCTAGCATGGTCTCCTGAAGAAAAATAGCTTACGGGGAACGGGACGAGACTAGCCTTCGCAGCTCTACCCAGTTGGCCAGGAGTCCACGGCAATTCCATTAAAGGAATATGCCCTCCAGGCCTAGCTTAGAGGAGACGCGGGGGCCCTCCTCGAACAGAAGACGCTCACGGGAATGGCCGTACGCTTCCCGGAGGCAGAACCCCGGGCGCTGTTGGCCGGACAAAGCGCTGAAGGCGCTGTCGCCTTCGAGGACATATTCTGGGAGGTTGGGCTCGCCATGCGAGTCTTTTCATCCCCCCGCCTCGAAAGCTTAGGCGGGTGTTGCAGCTTCGGAGGCGGGGGGCGCTCTTGTCGAGGAACCACCGTCTCCGAGCCACTCGCTCCAACACTAGGCGTGGGCGAAGAAGAGTCGAAGCCCCTTTGTTGCTGTCCTCCTTTCGGGAAACAGCTTTAGGAACCCCGGACGATGACCTAGCGACTAACTTCAGGAGTGTTGCCTCCTGTGAGTCTACCGACTCGGTGGAGGCGCGTGGCCGCTTCGCCTTACGTGAAACGGTCACGCTAGGGAAAGAGGGGAAAAAGAGCCCTGGTTTTAGCCGCGGCTGGGTGTGAACCCTTTTTGCCGCCAGCTTTACGAGGGGAGCGCCCGGGAACAACCGTGCTCGTTGGACTGGATGGGCCAGGAGCAGAGGGTGCCTTTCTAACTATTGAGGCATATGACGTCCCAGGAAGAGCCGCGCACGCCAGGACCAAGTCCTTTGCCTCGCGGAATGAGAGTCGATCCTGGGCCTGAACGGGCAGGATTTCTTTCTCAAGGAGATATGCACCACATTGCTTCGAAGAAGCGGGGTGCGGCTCTCCGCAATTGACACACTTGGCCACACACGATTTAAACTTATCGTGTGCGGCCTTGGAGGAATTTACACAAACTTCGGGTGACCCCGACTTTGCACGTCTATATGAGCGATTCGTATGGCCGAAGCGGTGACAGTAATAGCACCGCCGCGGCAGTGGAACGAATGCCTTGACGCGGTAGCGGTACCAACCGGCACGCACCGACTCAGGGAGCTTGTCACAGTCGAACGTGACGAAGCGTGTAGGGGTGGGTCTCGAGGCCCCTCCCTGTTTTCTCATCACACGTCCGACCTTGACCGCCCCATGGTCAGCCAGCTCTAAGGTGATGTCCTCAATGGAGTAGTCAACGAGTTCCCTAGCATAAACTACTCCTTTCACAAAATTCATGGTACAGTGCGGCGTCACACTCACTGGGGTGCCATCAAGTGTCCGAAGAGCACTTATCTTGGCCACCTCGGCGGCATTCGCCAGAAGGCTCCCGTACGAGAAACTGGTCACCTTCGGCTCTCTACCAATTGCACTAGCTATTCCTTTCCTTTGATGGATCATGTTGCCCTTGGCCAACATGGTGCCATCAGTGGATCGAATAACGAGGAAGCGTTTGAAGCCAGCGGGCTCGAGAACGCCAGGTAACCTCTGAATCAGGGCCCTCAATGTCATCGAGGCTCCGCCCTGTGCACTCTTGGTATTAGTCTTAGTCAGGGGCTCCGCACCCGGGGGTGCAGAGGGGCCAAATGTGGCTATCTTGGCTAGGTCGCTTGCCAAAGTGGCAGCAGACCTATCCGTCCCCGTCCCCACGAATGGAGAGGAGCCCCCAGTCTTCTTTGTATTTTTAGTCTTTTTCTTCTTTTTTTTTTATAAGAGGGCGGGGAATGAACCCGCTTCTCGCCTCCGCCGGAAGGAGCCTCCAGGCCAGATGGACTGGCCTCAGCCAGGTCCTTCTCCGAAATGGAGAAGGTCCCGGTAGTCGTGGGGGCACCGGTCGGGGGAGATCCCTCCCCTCCTTGTACTGCCTCGGAAACCCTAGCCATTTGAGGAGGACCTTGCATAGGGGCGGATTCGGGTTCGGTGCTTGGAACCGAGCCCGGATTCCCCCCCCCATGGAAGGCCCTACCATCTGAGGCTGGGTTGCCTCAAAGACCATGTCTACCTCAAGGGGTGGGGCCTCCAGTTGGCTACCCCCCCCCCCAGACATCACAGGTCCCGTTGGCAGTATCGTCACTAGTCTTGTGTGGGGGTAGGCACAGGCCTTGACCCCGACAAAGTTCAATATTCTTGCCAGCAGGTCTTTTGCGGGAAGCGATCGAAGGGGCCTGGCTTCCCTCTCCCCCCTAAGGGGGTTTGCCCTACCGAACCGGTTTGATGTGGAGCGGCTAGCTAAGGGCTGCCTGCTGGCTTACCTGGCAGTTCCCTTGGAAAGAACAGAGGGGACTGCCGCTGGAAAAAGGGAGGTACCCGAAAGCACCTCCAGAGAAGGGGGTGAGGGGGAGTCCCCTACACCCGTAGGCCAAGGAGAGGAGTAAGCCTCCTCTCCGTTTAGAGAAATATGGAGGGTCCCCTGCGCAAGCACAGTGAGGAACACCTCCATTTTTTCGCTGGAGCTGCCCGAGGGCGGCTCCGTTGATGAGCAAGGGAAAGTTGAGGGTTGATTTTTTATTTGTTCATCATCGGGCATCGTGACGCTTAATTTTCTGCGGGACGCAATAGCGCATCACCTCTCGCAGTACCCCGCACTGCAAGAGGTGCTTACAGGATCCGCAGAGCCAGGTGCCGCCATTTGGGACCACCCCTCCCGCCCGGTGGCCTGGCAGCCCATCGGCATGGCGGCTCCACCTTAGACGCGGCGTAAAATTGATAGAATGTAAAGAGGAGAGGAAAAGGGATGTGAGGAAGGTATGGGTGGGGATGAAGCAGGTTGTTAAAAACCAACCAGCCCAGACCGGAGCTCAGGGGTTAGGGAACATTGTCCCCTCCCCCCTCAGCCCCGATCCGGGACTGTTGGCTGAGACGAAGGTCAGCATCTACCCTGTGAAATTAGAGGCTGACCAGAGAAAGTTGTGGGAGAGGTTGTATGAAAAGCGAGGAAACAAGTTTTTTGAAGGAAGGAGAAGAGGCTAAGCTGGGGTCGGACGGGGTGCTGAATCCCGTCAGCACGGCGGCCAGGATGGCAAATCACCGCGCCCCTTACGGGGAACCGGTAAAGAAAGAAGAATGTAGATTTTATTATAAATCTTTAAGATATAGATTCGATTTCGATCAGATTCCTACAAAAATACAATAGGTCACATGAGTGAAAAAGAGCAGTGATGTAGTCCTGAAAGAAAAGTGTGAGAATGCCTAGGTTGGCTGAATTCGTGTATAAAAAGTTAATTTTCACCAACTTCGCAACCCAAATATTTTTGTATTCAAGTATGCAACAACAATTATGCGTCAACGCTCACAGAAATCAGATTAATTCTTCATCAACCACGAACCACATTTACTAGTTCAAATTGAAAAGCCGCAAATAAGTAAAAAAAAGGGCCTCGACATCTCTGAAGTCAGAATGGTACCACTAAGTTGTAAATAAGATCTCTCATATTGGAAAGGAAAAGGGGGAAAAGAATAACATAGATTCTCTCGAATTTGTGGAAGAAACATGGAGTCCTGGTTGGAATTCGTGGCCGAAGGACAAAAGAGGAATTTCAGTATTCATCAACGCCAGCAGAAGGATGATGGAAATGGTCAGAAAGGAGTTATAAGATTCATGATTCGACTAAGAGGCGAGAGCAGAGAACAAAAGCCATGGTCGACGATCTGCCGCCATCAGAACGACGGAATTCATCGCTGAAATCACGATCATCAGCAATTGTCCTAGAAAGTCGATGCGTGGCATTGGAAGGGAGAAAGGTATGGATGAAAGGCTTATCAGGTTGGTGGTGCATACGAACATTCGCTACTTTTTATACAAGATGAGGAAGGGAAAATATCTTCCCAAGGCAATGCAGGAAAACAACTCAGGCAAACCAAGAAGCCGATCAACAATTTGAAACACCCGCTGAAGCCAGACATGCTGTGGTTCTTCTCCGACGAGAAGAATTTCTGCCAAGACCTGGAGATCAACTCCCAGAACAACAGGTGGCTCACTATTGTATCCAAGGACGTGCCCAGAGTCATGCAGTTGAAATTTCCAACGATAATCATAGTATTAGGTGACGTCAGCAGTGAAGGTGACGCAATGTTATCCCACTTCTTCCCTGCGGGCGTCAGAATGAAGACCAAAGGGTAAATCCATGTTCTGAGCGAGGTGGTGAAGCTCTGGGTCTACCAGGTAGCTACAGGGAGGCTTTACATGTGAGGGCAAGACTCTGCTCCGAGCCACACCGGCCGGAAAAGCCGGTGTGGCTTGGCGCACCTGACATTTTGTTCAACTCGAATAACTGCGATCTTCTCGACTTCTTTTTGTGGGCCCAGTGGAACGAGAGACCAACAGATCAAGCTGCAACACGAAGGACGAGCCGAGGGTCAGTCAGGATTACCAGGGCTTTCAGTAACCTAAAAGGGGAGATAGTGATGAAGGCCTATGGCCGATTCCGAGGTCGCCTGGAGGCTGTAATTGAATGAGATCGTCAAAACATGTCATGAAGACAAACTGAACCAAATTAGACAAAAATATCTTGAAAATTAAAAACACTTATTTTTCCCGAAAGTCATCATGCTGACGACAACAGTCCACACATTGTAAAGAGTGCAGAGATACCGAATTTTGCAAAGGTTCTGTTACATTTGTTGTTGTTTTTAATCTTTCGAGATGTTTACATGTGTGATAGGTAAAGTTCCGTAAAACAAACTTAAAGTCGTACTTTTCCAGCACGTGCTATTAAAACGTCTTTTACCTTTTGTGTGTCGAGGTGTAAGAGAAAAGAATCTAGATCTCTGCTCTGGTGCGCGCGGGCCACAACAAGCGGCTCAGCCTCAGGCGGAGGATGACCCCACAGAGTGGCGTAGAAGAGGCTCAAGAACGGGCCAACCTCAAAGATGGACCTCGTTCAGGCTGATCTCTCTCAAGTTGCCAACCATTTCGCTGTCAGAAAGGCCTCCGAAAGTGCTGCGAACCTTAAAATGATTAGGATCGCGAAGGAGAACATCTCGTTGCCCACAGCATCCAGGGCCGTCAAGGAGGAGGGCGGCAAGAGCTTGAGGTGCGTGGAAAAGCCTCACCTCACTGACCGTAGGCGAGAACAACGTCGGGAGCGATGTTGTCGCCTTCTCAACGACTTGAAGAGTCACGGGAATCGAATTCTCTTTTTTTTCTGATAAAAAAAAAGAGTGGTTGCGGTCGAACATGAACCACTGGTCGAATGACTTTTGGCCACCACAGTCGCCGAACCTCAATTCTATCGACTAAAATACATGTCGAGGGCAAGTCCTGCAAGGTCCGCCACAGCAAAGTCAACGAGATGAAGTCCTCCGTCAACGGCGTGTGGACCAGGATGAGGAAGGACTTCGTCCGCAACGTGTGAGCGGCCTTCAGGTCTCGCCTCGAGTGCGTGCTCGCCAACAACGGTGGCCACATTGATTAATAAGACAATACAAACACATATTTATGTGTTCAAACAATAGAAACGTCTAACTGCAACAAGACTATCATTGTATATTTTTTTTAGATTGTCATAACTAGTGCAACAGGACTTTTGCAAGAACCGGTATAGGAATATGGAGGATATGGGATGATTCTAGTACACCACTTTCCTTTCTCTTTACTTATTTTCATCGCGTGGCAGAACTAGTTCGACCTGCCTGAAATTAAGAATACTGATATGGTAGAGCGGTAAGTTAAAAAGTATGGCAACACCACACGAGGAAAAACTGGATACGAATGGCGCTCCCAAACACCACGGAAACAGAATAGACAATGCGGTAGTTCAAAAGAAACTTTACAAGACAACAATGCATTGACGAAACTCAGTCTTGCTCTAGAAAGTCTCTAGAGAGGGCAAGGAGGGTTGTACACCCTGCAGAGTCAGGAAGCAAGGTGAGAGTTGGGTATTCGAGTTCATACATTGCGGTTCCCACACAAGTTTATGTGTACTTCTTCTTAGACGTTTTCGAATCCGTTGCCTCAAGTTCACCAAGTTTTTTTTTAGCACAAACTCACCAGAGTTCAATCATTGTTAAGCATAATGACGCTCGCTTATGCCCATCACCCGAAGAAGCCCCTAATCGGCACTTGGGCATCATTATTAGTAGTAGTGGCGATAGTATCCATATGATCCAACGAGGACATCACCGTTGAAAGTGAAATACAAATCACGACACACACGTCTGCTGCAAGGGGGTCAGGTCCTCCATGGGCAACCATACGTCTGGAGGATTGCGTGCCTTCGAGGCCCCAACGCCCACAAATGGATGTATGGCTATTATTTTCCATAAATTTTCACCTCCTCCATTTTTAACACTTTCTTTGCAGATCTCTACTGACAAACTTTGTGTCGGAGATGCCCTCGTTAGTTTCGCGCCTTAGTCGAGGGGTACCTGACCGTCTTTGACATTCGCGAGGCTCCATGGTCGTACTCTTGAACTCGTTTACTTTTAGATGCGTTCTTACGAAGGAATGCCTCTAAAAGGAACCCACGACTCATCGATGTTCACCCACCCATCCTCTTTGTGTTCCCCCATTATAGCACAGTTCCCCCCCCCCCTCAATGGCTACCCCGGTGAGATTTAGGTCCCTTTTGATATAAACAAAGAAGTCAAGTATAATTCCACGAGGCTCTGTTCACTCCTTCATGAAACGAGAGCGATGGGGGAGGGGGAGCACCACTGGAGACACAAAATGTTAAATAAAGTATGGTATCTTTTACCTCTCTCGCCCCTCCCAAACCCCTCCAAATTGTGGATCTGCAAAAGTTACCTACACTCACACTTGTTGCACTGCATCATCAAACTCCTCCACCCGTGTAATGCCGTCATAGTTCCTCACCTGAAAAAACAAGGAGACCTTTAAAATTGTGTCCATGGCAACGAGTGAAACGGGGGGAGGGGGATAAATATAGCTTTGGAGAAAAATTGGGAACTCCCTAGTGTTGCCATGGTAACTAAAGGGGGTATGTGAAAACACAGAGGATAAATTAAAGCTCAAAAATATCTTAAACAAATGTTAGCTCTCAAATCTTTAAAAAAATTATCTCAGAGAGGAAGCCAACGAAGGCATCTCTGTCAAAGTTGGGGAAACTAAAAGTCTATGGTAGGGAAATAATAAGGGGGAGTTGCGAGACGGAGGGTACGCAACTCTCTAGAACTTGCCCCTGTTGGGCAGCGAACAAAAAGAGTAAAAAAAACAAAAAAACAACCGATCTATGGATTCAGAAGTCATCATTACCACCAATCAACCGCTTCCCCACACAGTGGGGTCGGCGCGGTCAACGCCACCAAAAAAAAACCTCACCTCCACTTTACGCTCTCTCAAGGACAAGGCCACGCCATGCACCTATGATTTGGCCTACGCCGAATGGACCTTCATAACGATGGGGTGCTAAGGGCTAAAGGTCTCTCGATTCAAGGGGGTATCACTGGACAGAAGGCACCAAAGAGACGCCCCCACCCCCCGCCATGCACATCTATCATCTACTTCCTCCTTAGTTAACCTTTTTTCTCTAACATTCATTCGCATAATCAAAACCGCCTTTTTATGTGATGTCCCAACCCTTCTCGCACTCTTGTATATTATCTTGCCATCATTTCTTCTTACACCTCCCCCCCCCACACACCATCCTTCTTTAAACCGTAAAGAACCCTTACCCACACACTCCTCTGTTTCTCCCCTTCGCGTACCAACCATCCCTGTGAATTTGTCCGTTTGCACTGCTCTCACTCGAGAGCAGTGCAACCACCCCCCACCAAGGCATCTGTCTGGCGCGGCCGAAACCATAAAGGAATGAAACTGAAACTTGCATGCTGGAATGTCAGGACACTGATGGACCAACCACTCACCAATGATCGGTACAGAACTCATAGGCGCACTGCACTTGTTGCATCTGAACTTGGCAGATACAATATCGAACTTGCAGCGCTCAGTGAAACAAGACTGGCTCATTAGAGCTCGTTACAGAAAGTGGGTTCCAGCTACACATTTTTCTGGAAGGGGCTGCCAGAAGCTTCCCAGAGAATTCATGGCGTGGGCTTCGCAGTTATAACATCCCTGCTCAACCACCTCGCTGAAGCCCCTGTGGGCGTAAATGAGCGCCTCATGACTTTGCGTCTTCCTCTTATGAAACAAAGATCTGTCACACCTATTAGTTGTTACACTCCCACACTACCATCTTCGGAAGAGATAAAAGATAGGTTCTATGAAGAACTAAACAATCTGCTCCACAACCTGTCAAGCAATGAGAAAGTAATTCTCTTGGGTGACTTCAATGCCAGAGTTGGGTCCAACTTTGATATTTGGCGGGGAGTCGTAGGACGTCACAGAACTGGCAAGGAGAACTCCAATGGTATCCAGCTATTGAATCTTGGCTCTACTCATGACCTCACCATAACAAATACTGTGTTAAACTCCCTAACGAGTATAAAACGTCTTGGATGCATCCACGCTCCAAGCATTGGCATCAAATTGATTTAATAATAACTCTCAAGACTGATCTCCGTGACTTCTTAATGACCCTAGCCCTCAGATGTGTTGAATGTTGGACAGATCAGACTAATTCGGTCTGTTGTGTCATTCCATATTCGCCCTCTAATACGCAAGCAAGCTAAGAAAAGCAAATAAACCGAGCAATGCTTCACAAGCAGGATAAACTGACTTACTTCAAACAGCACTGCATCACAGCATCTTCCAACTCCCAAGCCAATTACTTCTAACCCAACTCCTGAACAAATCGAGTCCGACTGGAAGACCTTCTCAGACTCGATCCATTCTACCCAAACGGATACCTTCGGATTCTCGACTCGCAATGACCAAGATTGGTTCAACTAAAATCGAGCAAACATTCTAGATATTTTAAGGAGGAAAAACAACCCACTTGGCTGCCCTAAACAACCTAACTTCAATTTTGCTCAGACAAAAGTTTCAAGCAGTGAGACAGGAGGCACAAAGGGCCATTATTAGAATACAAAATCAATGGTGGTGCAATGAAGCAGTTGAAATTCAGCAATATGTTGAATTAAACGACCATCAAAATTTCTACAATGCCATTAAAGCTACATGTGGCCCAACACAAAGCACCTTAGCTCCTTTGATGTCAAATGATGGAGCAAATCTGCTAAAAGACAGAAAAGGCATTCTAGACCGTTGGGTTGAGTGCCTAAGCAGCCTTCTAAACCATAACAACCCCATGAATCCTACCTTTGCTGACCGGCTCCCCAACTTACCATTAGTTGAAAATCTGGACCTAACACCGTTCTTCACCGAGACCTTTAAAGCTTGCAAGAGCCTGAAAAACAATAAAGCACCAGGCCCTGATGGCATCACGGGAGAGATCTTCAAGCTTGGTGGCAGAGTCGTGATGCGACGCCTGAATGACGGAATTATCGAGGGATATCCCTGCTCGATGTTGTGGGCAAAGTATTTGCACGAATACTCTTATTCCGTCACAGAGACCATCCTCCCTGAATCCCAGTGTGGCTTCAGAAAAGACCAATGTACCCCTGACATGATTTTTGTGGCTAGGCAACTAATGGAAAAGAGCAGGGAGCAGAATCAAGATCTATTCGTAGCCTTTGTAGACCTTGAAAAGCTTTTGACACCATCAACAGGAAAATGTTATGGAGAGTGATGGTAAAATGTGGCTGCCCCCTTAAATTCATGGCCATTATTAAGGCTTTTCACAATGGCATGCCTGCCCATGTCTGAATGGGTGGGAATGTCCTTGCACCCACCCTCTTCAACATATATTTAGCAGCAGTCACTTTACTTGCAAGGTATGAATTTGACGTGAACGTCATCGTAGCCGTCAACTAGCGTCTTGATGGTAGCCTGTTTAACCTACAGAGTTTCAAGGCTAAGACAAATACCCGCACTGTCAATGTCTTTGATATGCAATATGCTGATAATGCCGCCTACCGACATCTAACCCTCAATCTCTTCAAAGAAATCTGGATTCAGTAAATAACATCTACTCAGCAGGTGGTCTGGTTATCAATGCCAGTAAAACTGAAGTGCTCCCAATACAACACAACCCCGCCGTTCCAATACCACCCTTTACCATCGATGGTGAAGACTTGAAAACTGCTGTGTCTTTCAAGTATCTCAGCAGAATTCTCTCAGCTACCTACGACACAGAAAATGAAATCCAAACCAGGATCAGACTGTCGTGCTTAAGCTTTGGAAAATTATTTAAACGCGTCTTCCTAAACCGTGATCTAATTGTGGAGACTAAAGTTAAGGTTTACCAGGCAATCTTTCTATCCATTTTACTTTTTGGCAGCGAAACTTGGACCTTATACAAGACCCAAATCAGAAGAGATAAAGAGTTTCATATCCGCTGTCATCAAACCATCCTTAACAACACATGGCGTGACCGAATCCCTCATGTAACCATTTTACAAAATGCTTACACCATCAGTATTGAATCAATGATACTAAGTCGCCAGCTCCGGTGGATCGGTCATGTGGTCAGGATGACTGAATGTCACCTAACACGCCCAATACTATACGTCGAGCTGAGGGATGACGACCGCTCTCGGGCAGGACCAAAAAAGCGGGTTAAAGACCAAATAAAGGCCACTCTCAAACAATGCAAAACCCCTGTTGACCAACTTGGCCGCTGATCGAGAAAGTTGGAGATTAACAGTCCATCGGGCTGTCGACGTGTTTGAAGCCGCTTGCACGAATACCAGGATCGAGCGACAAAACCGCAAACATGAACGTATGGCACGGGGTCCTGTTAACCTCGCACAAGGAATTCGCTGTCCCACTTACGGTAGGATCTGTGCCTCCCAATTCGGACTGAGAAGTCATCAAAGAAGTCACCTTCAAAGAAAATAGACCCTAAAACCGATGCCAAACTATTATACCAAAGATGTAATCAGCGTTGAAGCATAATTATCATTAATTTAGTTGTTATTATTGCTATCATTCTAATCTAATTATAAATTATTTAGACGATAAGTACGTCATCTTCGTTACCAAAGGACTGCAATAAACAAGCAAAGCCCACATACCAACGGGGGCACCAGTGTCCAAGAATAGGCCGAGGGGTGGTTGGAGTTTTCCCGGAGTCTTATATATATATTAATCCGATTATCCCGAATGCGGAGGGGTCGTTATACTACTCCTTATAATTCGTTCGGCCCGTGTCCTGAATGGGTTTATTGACTCAAGAGTGCTTAGAGGGTGGCTACGGAGGGATTGGAATGAACTTTGCCAGCAAGCGACCCAAAGGAAGTTAGATACACAACAATATGAAAATAAAGTTTTAATAAACACTAAACAAGAATATATATATATATATATATATATATATATATATATATATATATATATATATATACATACACGAGGGGTGGTCAATAAGTTTTGCGAATCGGTAAGGCAAAACAGAGGAAGGGGGATGGCTGTTTGTGGGGGTTATAGGACAAGTTATGACAAGTCAGGACCTGCAGCCGCACGCTCCTGCCTCGTCTATTTAAGAAGCATTAGCTGATCGCAGATCGTCAGTCACAAATTTTTCAACAATGGAAAAGGTTGAGCACCGCGCAGTGATCAAATTTTTGACCAAGGAAGGCAAGAATGCAAAAGAGATCCATGAACGCATGGTTGCAGTGTACACCGACACCGCCCCTTCCTATGCAACCATTGCTCGCTGGAATAGGGAGTTCTGCCATGGTTGTGTGTCCCTTAAAGATGACCCCAGTCCAGGACGCCCGTCAGACGTGACCAACGAGGACAATGTGGCCCGTGTGGAGAGGATGATCCTCAAAAATCGAGGGGTGAAGGTCGAAGAAATCGAGCGAGAACTTGGATATCACATGGAAGTGTTATCAACATCATCCACGACAATTTAGCCATGACCAAGGTCTCTGCTCGTTGGGTCCCTAGAAACCTTACCCCCCATGATCGACTTCAACGTCGTCAAAGTCCACAAGGCCAGAGTTGCACAAGCTGCCCTGCGCGAGTGCGGATTCGAGGAGCTCAACCATCCCCTCTACAGTCCAGATCTGGCCCCTAGCGACTACTTTTTATTCCGCCAGGTCAAGGCTGCACTGCGTGGACGCCGGTTTGGAGACGATGAAGATGTCCAGCTCGCCGTCCAGGAGTGGATTAAACAGCAGTCGGGAATTCGAAGCCTCAGGGACAAGGGGCGCAAGTGCATTTAAGTTGAGGGTAGTTATATTGAAAAATAATAAAACACTTTTCCTCATATCTCGCTTCCATATATCCCAATTGCAAAACTTATTGACCGCCCCTCGTATATATAAATAATGTGCTTTGAGAGATAAATTAATAAGTGAATCTCGGATATCTCACTTGGCTTGACAATTACTATTCACCATACAAAATCCCTATACACTTGTAATGCTGGTAAGCTTCGCAGTGAAGTCTGGGAATGTGAAAGGGAAGGGTTACCTTGGAACATGATGTTCGGGTGGCGCTGGTGAGTGAAGGTGGTGAGATAAGGGGTGGAGACGATGAGGTAGGTTCTCCAGGGACCGACCTGATCCCACAATTCCGTTACGATTCTTGCTGGAAGAAGGCGGTGACGGGAGCTTCTTGTTACAGAGGGCCCCACGCTCGTGAACTCCGAGGAATCTTGGGTGCCTCTGTGAGGGGGAGGGGGGGGCGAAGTGACCTATCGACGCTTAGGGTCACGGAGAAAAACCGAGATGTAGTTTTCTCGCTTAGGGAACCAGAGTGAGGCTGTTTGTAGCTTCAACTCTGACACGTGAGTACGAGTTTGGGTCCGCACTGCCTTGCAGACCAACGGGGTAAGGAGCCTCCCTAACTGGGATCGAAGTCCTCCCTGAAGACTTAATGTTTCGACGAATTACCGCTACACCGATAAATGGCAATTCTTGCTCCGCCAGACGCTGTGCCAGCTCTACTACTTGTTTAGGGCACCAGAGTGAGGCTGTTTGTAGCTTCTGCTCCGTACATGAGTACGAGCTTGGGTCCGCACTGCCTTGCACATCGATAGATGGCAATTCCCGCTCCGCCAGACGCTGTGCAAGCTCTACTACTGAGGATTAAAAGAATTCGTCTTTTATACCCGAAACTCGGGAGAGGTTCTCAGGGTGCCGGAAGTAGATTAGATGCCAAGCTACTCCATTTCGTCCTTTATAAAATTCCAGCAACTATCGAGAGCGAAGATGGGCTCCCATTTATCGATAAACAGTCCGGGACGGAACTCGGTGGTTAGCTGAAATGGCCGGCGGTTTCTTCCGGCTGAAGACCACCAGATATTGGTCCGGAAGGGGAAGGGTTGATAAGCGGCCTGCCCGGAAGGGAGGTGGGCAAAACTTGGGAGCATTATGCTATTCTCCTACAACCAGCATACACACACAAACCAATAACAT
Organism: Ceratothoa steindachneri; assembly: GCA_963969495.1. Taxonomy (NCBI): domain Eukaryota; kingdom Metazoa; phylum Arthropoda; class Malacostraca; order Isopoda; family Cymothoidae; genus Ceratothoa; species Ceratothoa steindachneri. The sequence goes on from OZ018329.1 coordinate 89,783,480, forward strand.
TCACTAAAACTCCTCTCGGTGAATCACTCTTTGTTTCCCTTCAGGACTTTGAGATTACCATCTCCTTATGCTGCACCATTATCATTCATGGTATTCGATCGACACTTAGAGTATCGCACCTGTTCAAGGGTAACGCCACGGACAGCAATATCACACCTCACTCCATCTTTACACCTAAACACCATTACATTATCCTTTTCTGCATTTACCTTTAGACTCTTCTTATGGTAGTGAGACTATGGACTACCAAACGCTCCACTCAACATTTCCAAATACCTCTCACTCTCGCCATTAGCACCAGGACATCGGAATATAGAGCCCACTACTTCATCCAACTCTCACTCCTTTCCCTCATTTTCTTTTGTACTTCTCTCCCTTCTCGACCACTAAAAAACTTCCATAGCAACATCCCCTTACCACCCCACACCTCAAACCACTCAATCTGGTCATCGTTCTGAAATAAATACTTTCAACACCATCTAACACAACACTACTCCATACATTTTTAGAACCGACACAAATGCGTTCCTATCTACACATCCACACGATTCCTCACGCAAATACTTGAGCAACGCATTCCTATACTCGTTCTAACCCACCTTGCTCATCCCCTATCAATCTGACTATTAACATACACCTTGCAACCAACATCGACACACCTACTTCCCTGCAGTTCTTGAATTCACTTTTCACATCTTTACCCTGATACAACGTAACTATCACAGCATCCTTCCAGTCCCCAGGCACTCTTCTACTTTCAAATGTCTTACAACACAGACACCCGACCCATTCCATATAACAATCAACACCACTTCATTCTTAGCATCTCAACGACTATAGCCTCTATCTACTCTAGCCAACTTCCCTTTAGCAGACCTCTCACAGTTCTAACAATCTTTTGAATGCTTCTTTCTTCCATGCCCTGATTCAATACCCGATTTACACTCAAGAAGCCAATCACATTCGCAGTATCTTCGATACCAACACAAATTGTCAAAGTATTCCCGCTATCTCCTTTTGACCTCCTCTTAACGCATAAGTACTCTGCCATTCTTATCCTTGATTTTCACACATTCAGCGCTTTCTATTCTATTTCCAGTTACGGCCCTCATACAGCCTTTCTCGTACCTACTCTCACTCCTTGAATTTCTTCCACATTTGCTCTATCTCCGTGTTCACATTTTCTCTCTCCTACTCCCAAGCAGCGACACAACTCTTCTCTCTCCTTCTGCCTCAACAGCCTTCTTCTTTTGATTCTCCCTTTCTGTCCACCTTCCTCCCGCCTTTTTATTTACTAGGAACAGAACAATCATACCCTTACATAGTCAATTTCAATGGTGTAAACCCTCACTGATAAAATGTACATAAATATAAAAATCCTTTATCATTCTATCAAAGACAACAAATTGCAAACTTTAGTCCACAATTCCTTCGCTGAATAATGAACGTTTCTTTTGATACAATCTACTCATCCAACATTTGCAGCTAAAACCAGTTGTAAACTTAAAGAGAACCCCTTTTACCACTGATAAATATGAAGATAACCGAATCTTTATTTCATCTGACTAGTAAAAAAGGTGAAACCCCACCGAGGCTGCTAAACCGCACGACGCAAAAAAAAAAAAAAATAGATCCTTCCCCGCCTTAGAGTGACGTGACTTCCATCATGTCTCGTTAGTGCGGAAGAAGTTAATCCCAAGCCACCGAAACTCGTATCATTTATGTCATAGAAAAATGAGCCAATATTACTTTTATCTCCGCCACCGAACGCCAGGTGATTATTATCACACGAAAATAAATTCTTTTGACAAGAAGCTGAAAGCTGACATAATAAAGGACTTTGAAATGATGATAAGTTTCCGAGTGCGGACCAGCCACCTAAGTGTGTAAGTTGCCGTGTGAAGAAACGGAGATTATGCAAGATAAAGATTTGAAAGATCATGAGGGACACGAACCTTGCTTTAAGGTGAATAAGAACTGCATATTTGTTTGGCTGTGACTATCTATCTATATATATATATATATATATATATATATATATATATATATATATATATATATATATATAGATAGATAGATAGATAGATAGATAGATAGATAGATAGATAGATAGATAGATAGATAGATAGATAGATAGATAGATAGATATATATATATATATATATATATATATATATATATATATATATATATATATATATGCCTACACGCAAGGAACCATGACAAAAATGCAGTTGATTTAAATCAAAATTAGAGAACGATTTTTCTTTATTCAAATATTTTTTTTTTAAAATATGATCAGTGGGAATATATTTCATATGATACGTAAACTTTCACGACGACCAACACCCTATACTTTGTCCTTGCAGTGGTGCCAATGACCCCAGTGGTTGACATGCACCTTAAAATCGCCTCGAACTTTGTAAAAGTCACGAAAAACCTTACAATTAGACCAAGGCTCAAAGGGTACAGAAATGGTGTATAAAAGGTGATTAACAATTCATCTATCTAATATGTACTACCTTATCGGAGATATGGTAATTTTAAGGTCGAGGGCTGTCATAAATCTCCTTTTCCGCTTTCCCATAAAGAGACAGTATCATCACCCTTTTTGTAGAGAGATTTTGTGGTCGACTCGAAATATCTTATCGAGATAGGAAGCAATAAATTAGGTTGGAATAATATTAGTTTTGTCGCATGAAAACGAGCAAGACGTTGTAAAGGATGTAAAACAATTTTTTTTAAAAAATGGTTTTGGTTATATCGCCGATGTCAACTTTTTGTCGGAGTGGGGACCGACAGTAGGATCCGAACCACGTGAAACTACGGTGTATGACTGGTACCGTGAAGTTGACTCGAATCTTGATTGCATCCGGAGACTTACCACACCAGACGTACGATGTTTCCACTATTGTTAATCTCAATTCCTAAGCTTGAAAGGTGTGGAAACCAACGTATTAGGTTTTTTAACAAAAATGGGAGTGGCTGAAGGCCAAGAAAAGGAGGAACCGATAAATAAGGGTAAGGTTTTTGAAAGGCTACAGGTGGTCTTTTAAGGGGAGATTCTCTAAGCGATGTCAACTCAGAGATTCTTCGTTAGTTCACAATTTGGAAAAGTACATGAAACGGGGAAGAGATTAGAAGAGGGAAGATTTGAAGGACAAGGTCCGTTCTCCCGGGAATGAGAAATTGTGTACTTACCTTGATTTTTTTAATTTTATAGAGCCCATCTGGCAACTGCCCACTTGGGCATAAGTCACCCAAAAACACGACAGCCTAGAACTAGGCTACTTTAAAATAAAAATATGAAAACATAACAATGATATAAATTGGAAAAACTTAACAATCAGGAAGCAATCTCCGGCAGCGGAGGGAGGTCCCCCTCACACCGGTGCAGGAGAGTGCAACCTAGAAACAAAATACAAAGAGGAACCTTAAATAAAGGGGAGAAGCACAACCTAACCCCAAAAGTCAACAAGTCCACAAGTCAATGTGCACGAATCCGTCCCGAGTACAAGGAATAGGCGGTAGCGACCCCGCCCATCACGGCACGGGGACAGGTATCGTGCGAGAAGATCACCCAGACTGGGACATTCAACAAGAATGTGCCGAGCAGTCTGGGGGAAGACGCGGTCGTCGAAATCGGGCGCAGGCGAGCAATCCATAGAATAGCGATGCGTCACACGAGTGTGTCTGATTCGGAGACGACAGAAAGCAACCTGAAGCCACCGCGGCATTGGGGGATAGGTCCATGGGAACAGCCGCGGCGCAATGGCACGCAACTTTAAGTTCCCTTCGACCGTCTCCCATCTTCTTTGCCAAGCAGTCCGAAGAGCTGCCCGTATTCCTGCCATGTAGTCGGTGTGAGGAAGAGCGAAACGCTGGTCCGGTCGCAGAGTCTTCGCGGACTCTTTGGCGCCCTCATCGGTGCGCTCATTCCCAGCAATTCCTACATGTCCAGGAACCCAGCAGAAGATAATCTCGACTTCTGCTCGGCTCGCCAAAACCGTGGCGTCACGGATATCGCGAACCAGGGGATGCGGAGATTCAAATGCCCCGAGAGCACACAGGGCGCTTTGTGAGTCGCTATAGATCACAATCCGGTCTCCGAACCGGGCACGTCGCGTAATCTCTTGTACCGAGTGGCGTATTGCGACCAGCTCGGCCGTGAAGACAGACGCAGCGCCTGGTAGAGCCCCGCTGACTTCTAACAGAGGGGATACGGCGTGGAAGCTGACCCCCTCTTGGGACTTGGAGCCATCCGTATACACTGGCACGGTTCCAACGTGACACGATGTGTGCTCCAAAAAGGTCGAAAGCAATACTCCAGGCGCAGTACAAGCTTTGGGAGCAGAGGCGTGGCGACAAATAGCCAAATGTGGTACCCTCCAGGGTGGCGTCCTGGGCAGAACCAGGGGTGCCACCGGCCCGAGAGCTATATCTACCTCTCGAAGGAGTTTCCTGGCCCTAAACCCAGAGGGCTTAGGGTATGACTGGCGTCTCTCAGCGGCATAGGCACCTTCGAGATCAGCGGCGGATGCAGTGAGAGCTGTTGGCGACTGAGGGAGACGCCGGGCTCGCGTGTACAGGCGAGCGATGCACTGCACGCGGCGCAGAGCGAGTGACATCTCCATAACATCGACCAACAGGCTCTCAATGGGGAAAGTGCGGAAGGCACCAGTCGTAAGGCGAAGGCCGGTGTGGTGGATCGAATCCACCTTCCGCAATAAACGCTCGGCTGCGGATGCATATAACTCGCATCCGTAGTCGAGCTTCGAGCGAACAAAGGATCGATAAAAAAGTAAGGCAGTAGCCCTATCAGCTCCCCAAGCCCTGAACGTCACGGAGCGGAGAATTTCCATGGCGCGGGTACAAGAGACCCTAAGACGTCGAATATGAGCCTCACAGGTGAGGCATCGGTCGAATACAAGACCAAGGAAACGGTGCGACTCAACCACATCCAGGCGCACCCCATTAAGAAACAAATCTGGGTCGGGGTGAAGCCTTGGATGGCGGCAGAAGTGCACCACATTAGTCTTGGCCAAAGAAAACCAAAACCTGAGCGATTCGGCATAGCGAGAGACGCGGTCCAATGCCTGTTGGAGTCGACGCTCCAGAGTTGGCATCTGGGCCGCGCCCAGATGCCAACTCTGGAGCGTAGAGCGTTGCGAGAACATCTTCCGGCAGCACCGAGGTGATGCCGTTGATGCTCAGGGCAAAGAGTGTGACACTGAGGACACTTCCCTGCAGGACATCCTCTTCCTGCTCCTTTGGGCCGGAGAGAGCTCCCCTCACCCGTACGCGGAATCGTCGATCTCGCAAAAATTCAGATATAAAGACCGAGAGGCGTCTCCTCGCCCCCATCGTGTGGAGTCTCCATGATACCGTATCGCCATGCGGTATCATAGGCCTTCTCTAGATCCAAAGAGACCGTGGCGTAGTGCTGTCTACGAAGGAAAGCCTAGCAGACGGCATTTTCCAGTCGGAGCAGAGCATCCGACGTGGAGTGGAACTTGCGGAGGCCACACTGTGCAGAAGACAGATGGCCTCCGCTGTCCAGGAAAAAGGCTAGTCTAACATTTACCAATTTCTCCATCAACTTGCACACGCAAGAGGTTAGAGAGATTGGGCGGAAACCGGTCGGAGTAGAGTGATCTCTCCCCGGTTTGCGAAAGGCGAGCACAGTAGCGATACGCCAGGAATCTGGGAGAAGGCCTTCCACCAAGATCCTGTTGAACAAATCTAACAGAAAGGCCATGCCTCGCTCACCCAGGTGTCGAAGCATGGCGTACGGGACATCGTCCGGACCATGGGCGGTGTCCGCGCACGAAGCGAGAGCGGAACGCAACTCGCTCCCAGTAAACCTGTCGTTGAAGGGTTCTCCGCCTCTGGAGGTAAAGTCCAGCCGGCGGCCTTCGGCGCCATCAAGACGTGCATTGAATGCTGGCGGAGCAGCATCTCGGCTAGAGAATGCAAAAAAGGGGGTCGCGAAGGATTCCGCCACGGACGCGGGGTCCAAGATTGCGGTCCCATTCTCCTGAGGAACGGGAGGGGGGTCCTGCGAGAACTTGCCCCGAATCCTTTTGACTCGCTTCCACACCTCTGCTAAAGGGGTCTTCCCGTTAAGTGAAGACACGTATGCCCGCCAAGAAGAGCGGCGGGCGTGCTTCGAAATATACCGGAACCTAGCCCTAGCCCGACGAAATTCAGCGACAGTGAAATCCTTCGGGCGGCGCTTATAGCGCATGTAGGCATAACGCTTCTGTTTGAGGGCCGTCTCACACTCGGCCGATCACCATGGCAGTGGTCGGCGTGCAAAACGGCCAGACGTTTGAGGAATAGTAGTCAGGCCCACGGCGATGAGGTTGCCGAAGAACTCAACGGCCTCATCTACCAACCTAAACTCCTCGACTGAAATAGAGAATTCAGTCATTTCCTGAAATGCAGGCCACCGCGCCCACGCCAAGCACCACCGAGGTGGACTCTCAGGCGGCAGTTGCCCTGAAAATGATATTTGAATGGGAAAGTGATCACTACCATGGAGGTCATCGACCACCCCCCAATCAAAATCAGGCTGTGCATCCGAAGAGCACAAAGATAGGTCAAGGCAAGAAAATGAAGCGGTTCTCGGACAGTGATGCGTAAACTCATCCCCGTTTAGGACACCCATCTCAAGCTCTTCGATCAGATCGGCAAGGACTTGTCCCCTGGGATTTATGGAGTAATCTCCCCAGAGAGGATGCCTGCCGTTCAGATCTCCAAGCAAGAGATAGGGCCTCGACAACCGTGCCACGACGCGGCGGAAGTCCCCCGCGTCGAAGTCAGCTGACGGTGGAATGTACGCAGAAATGATAGTATAACTCTTATCCAAGTGAAGCTGCACAGCCACTTCCTGAAAGGAGGTATCTAAAGAGAAAGGAAGAACTGAGACATCATGCCGGGTGTAAACCGCGCATCCCCCAGCCCGGCCATCCCGCGGTGGTGGGGTCGCGAGACCCTTATACCCCGGCAGCACGGACAGGGGGCACATGCCTAGCATGGTCTACTGCAAAACGATAGCTAACGGGGAACGGGACGAGACGAGCCTCCGCAGCTCCCCTCCCCCCAGTTGGCCCGGAGTCCACGACAATTCTATTAACGGAATATGCCCTCAGGGCCTAGCTCGGAGGAGATGCGGGGGCCCTCCTCGAACAGAAGACCCTCACGGGAATAGCCGTACGCTTGCCGGGGGCAGAACCCCGGGCGCTGTTGCCGGACAAAGCGCTGTCGCCTTCGAGGAGTTATTGGGGGAGGTTAGGCTTGCTATGCGAGTCTTTTCCTCCCTCCGCTTAGAAACCTTAGGTGGGCGGCCCTCTTTTCGAGGAACCACCGTCTCCGAGCCACTCGTTTCACCAGTAGACGTGGGCAAAGGAGCCGAAGCTCCTTCGTTGCTGTTTTCCTTTCAGGGGACAGCTTTAGAAACCCCAGAATATGGCCTAGCGACCAACTTCAGGGGTGTTGCCTCCTGTGAGTCTAACCGACCCGGTGGAGGCGCGTGGCCGTTTCGCCTTACGGGAAACGGTCACGCTGGGGGAAGAGGGGGGAGCCCTGGTTTTAGCCGGGGCTGGGTGTGAACCTTTTTTGCCACCAGCTTTACCAGAAGAGCGCCCGGGTTAGGTAGAGCCCGCAGAAGGGCTCCGAATGGGCGCCGAAATAACTGTGCTCGTTGGCCTTCATGGGCCAGAGTGCCTTTCTAACTATTAAGGCATATGACGTCCAAGGCAGAGCCGGGCGCGCCAGGACCAAGTCCTTAGCCTCGCGGAGTGAGAGTCGATCCTGGGCCTGAACGGCCAGGATTTCTTTTTCAAGGAGATATGCACCACATTGCTTCGAAGAGGCAGGGTGCGGCTCTCCGTAATTGACACACTTGGCCACACACGATTTGGACTTATCGTGTGCGGCCTTAGAGAAATTTACACATAATTCGGGTGACCCTGACTTTGCACGTCTACATGGCACGTATGGCCGAAGCGGTGACAGTAATAGCACCACCGCGGCAGTCGCACGAATGCCTTCACGCGGTAGCGGTACCAACCGGCACGCACCGACTCAGGGAGCTTGTCACAGTCGAACGTGACGAAGAGTGTAGGGGTGAGTCTCGAGGCCCCTCCCTGTTTTCTCATCACACGTTCGACCTTGACCACCCCATGGTCGGCCATCTCTAAGGTGATGTCCTCAATGGAGTAGTCAACGAGTTCCCTCGCCCAAACTTCTCCTTTAACAAAATTCATGGTAGAGTGCGGCGTTACACTCACCGGGGTGCCATCAAGTGTCCGAAGAGCGTTTATCTTGGCCGCCTCGGCGGGATTCACCGCATTCGCCAGGTGGCTCCCGTCCGAGAAACGGGTCACCTTCGGCTCTCTACCAATTGCACTAGCTAATCCTCTCCTCTGATGGATCATGTTGCCCTTGGCCAACATGGTGCCATCAGTGGATCGAATAACGGAAGCGTTTGAAGCCAGCGGGCTCGAAAACGCCAGGTAACCTCTGAATCAGGGGCCCCGATGTCATCGAGGCTCCGCCCTGTGCACTTTTGGTCTTTGTCATAGTCAGGGGCTCCGCACCCCGGGGGGCAGAGGGGCCGGATGTGCCGATCTTGGCTTGGTCGCTTGTCAAAGTGGCAACAGACCCATCCGTCCCCGTAGACCTTGAGTCTTTTTAGTCTTTTTCTTCTTTTTAGTAGAGGAGGGAGGAGAATGAACCCGCTTCTCGCATCCACCGGCAGAAGCCCCTAGGCAAGATGGACCGGCCTCAGCCCGGTCCTTCTTAGAAATGGAAAAGGTCCTGGTGGTCGCAGGAGCACCGGTCAGAGGAGATCCCTCCCCCCCTTGTACTGCTCCGGAGGCCCCAGCCGTTTGTGGAGGACCTTGCATAGGGGCGGATTCGGGTTCGGTGCTTGGCGCCGAGCCCGGATTTCCCCTCCCTCCCCCATGGAAGGCCCTGCCGTCTGAGGTTGGTTTTCCTCAAGGACCATGTCTATCACAGGAGGGGCCTTCAGTTGGCCATACCCTCCCAGGACATCGCAGGTCCTCTTGGCAGCGTCACCAGTCTTGTTTGGGGAGGCACAGGCCTTGACCCCGGCAAGGTTTAAGATTCTTGTCAGCAGGTCTTTTGAGGGAAGCGACCGAAGGGGCCTAGCTTCCCTCTCCTCCCTAACTGCTAAGGGCTGCTGGAAAAAGGGAGGTGCCCGAAAGCACCTCCAGATAAGGGTTCAGGGGGAGTCCCCTGCACCCGAGGCGAAGGAGAGGAGTAAGCCTCCTCTCCGGTTAAAGAAGTATGGAGGGTCCCCTGCGCAAGCACAAGGGGGGGAAGACCTCCATTTTTCGTTGGAGCTGCCCGAGGGCGGCTCCGTCGTTGTTTCAAGGGGAGTTAAAGGGGTTTGGTTGTTTGAAGACTCATTCATGGGCATGGTGACCCTATTTGTGCCACGAGACGCAATAGCACATCATCTCTCGCAGTTGCCCGGCGGGAAGAGGTGCTTACAGGCCTGGCAGAGCCAGGCTCCGCCATTTGGGACCACCCCTCCCGCCTGGTGGCCTGGCAGTCTATCGGCATGGCGGCTCCACCTTGAACACGGCGGAAAACTGAGTGTGAAGAGGAAAGGAAAAGTGATGTGAGGAAGGTATGGGTGGGGATGAAGCAGGTTGTTAAAAACCAGCCACCCCAGACCGGAGCTCAGGGGTTTGGGAACATTGTCCCCTTTCCCCTCAGCCCCGATCCGGGATGGTTGGCTGAGAAGGTTAGCATCTACCCTGTAAAATTAGAGGCTGACCAGAGAGGGTTGTGTGAGAGGTTGTATGAAAAGCACGGAAACAAGTGTTTTAAAGGAAGGAGAAGAGGCTAAGCTGGGGTCGGACGTGGTGCCGAGTCCCGTCAGCACGGCGGCCAGGATGGCAAATCGCCGCGCCCCTTACGAGGTACTTACCTTGAGTAGCTTCGGAATTGAGACCTTACCATCGAAAACCACTGGACTGAACTTTGAAGGGGAGAAAACGGAACGAGTCGGGAGTCTTGAGAGGGGGTGCTTACGCTTCGAGATCAAGAATTGTGTTGGGACATTCTCTAATGCAGGAAAGAACCCAAGGTGGGGGGAGGGGGAAGGGAAACTTCCGTATCTTAGGGAGTTTGGGATCGCTCAGATAACCAAAAGAGGGATGTGGGGGCAACAAGGTCAGCACACGTGGGAGCGCCCGGCAAATGTACGGTCCTTTTTTGTTACACTATAAAAGATACGCACATTTCCATTTTACAAATAAACGCAATTTTTAAATGGCAAAATATCCGAAAATTCAACATTTGCATAGGGCGTATTTTTATTATTGACCTCAATAAATGGGAGTAAGACAAAAGGCCTAACACACGCGCAGGCCATTTTTATCCCCAAATCTCCCCCTGTCGCTAAATACAATTTAGGGAGATCTGTAAAAAAAGAAAAGAAAAAGTTTAAACAAAACAACAAGAAAAGGCTACAATTGGTCTTAGGGGGCGTTGTTGCTTGTTTACAACATATAAACTAGGCCGAGCACATGTTTGAGTGTGTCTCCCTTTATGCCAAACTTGACGAGGCGAACAAGTGCTTAGCGAGGAAATGGAGCGAATGTGTGGCTGGGCAGGGGTTGACACAGGCTTTCTTTATCGACCCATATCTTCCACAGGAAATATAACTGCTTTATAATTAAAAGTGGTTATTAAGTTGGGGAAGGGGACAGAATATTACTAAAGAATACACCTATATGCAAATTAAACACAAGAAGTTTCAGTCGTGTCAATCCAGTCAATTTTTACTGAACCGTGTTCAAATTTACATGAGAAACTATTCACACGCAGGAGGGTTTAAAACAATGTGCTACTATTACGCACCAGAAACAAGGAAAGGAAATTTACGTCACATGGAAAACAAACTGCAAATTTGATCACCAGGAGATGGAACTTAGGATAATATACTTTGGCGGTTTCACACCACTCGTTCCAAGGAAAGAGCATAAGTGGTGCAATATTTCGTTCGTATTACACATGCTCCAGAAAGAAATCCCCCCCTACTCAATACCACAATTTTCACCAGTTCATGAATCGTTTATTGCAGAGTAACAAAATTGGGGACATTGAGAAGAATTTATTTAATGGACACAACATTTCAACTTATGTATTTGATAGAAAAAAGAATGATAAACCTTTTACGAAGTTTTCCACCAAGAGGTTTCATACCATATACATTATACAATAACTGATACTCAAGAGTATAACCTTTTTGCTTAATGACATCCTCAAACGATTATTATAGTTTTTGACTACGTTCAAACAAACTTCAGATGGAATTTTGTCCCACTCACCATTACAAAACGTCTCCAATTCATCGATGTTTGGAGGGTGTATTGCATCAACGCAGACCTTCAGTCTATGCCAAAAATATTCTATCGGGTTGAGGTCTGACGACTGTGACGGTCATTCCAAAACGCTTATTTTTGCTTTGTTAATTCAAGGATCAACCAATTTTGACATATGTTTGGGGTCGTTATCGAAAAGGAAAGGACCCATTTTCCTAGGCCAAGCTGGCAAGCATCACTCCAGATATATAATTTTCGAGTCTTTCTGCAGTATTCTTTATTCATAGCTCCGATGATTCCAAGAAGTGTACCAACTCCGGTTGCTAGAAACTGCTTTATAACATAATAAATCCAGTTTCATGTTTTACTGTGAGAAAATTGTTTTTGAGAAAACCAGCCTCACCACTTTTACGACTAAGATACACGACATCATTTGTCCTAAAATTAAAATCTTTCTCCAAATAATCAAGGTCGTACTTCAGACGGGTTTTCAAAGGTGTCTTCCTGTGATGACGGAAATGCTTTTCGGCTGTATGCAACATATTCGACCCTAGTTCAAACTAATATCGACGCCTTCCTCTCTTAAATGATCGTTCTAATTCCTTAAACTTTCTAGATTTTGTTACATTAAGATTTTCAAAATCTTCTTGTAACTCATATTAGATTTGAATTTCGATTTATTCTCGATTAGTGAATTCCGTTAGCACAACAGCAAACTCCTTTCCGTAGTGATATATGTAGATAGGGGCAGTAGGGTTTTTGTGCCAGCGGAGTTCCTTCACTTAAGTCTTTAAAAAAAAAGGTGCGAATACGAGTTTGTTCGGAATAACCGAGAGTCACAGCATATAAAACGGAGGATGTTTGTTGGGTATGGAAAAAGGTTTCTATTATTATTATTATTATCATTCAGAAGGGATTATTAAAGTGAGTGACTGTTTCCGGCTCTAAGATCAGGAAAACTAGACCTGCTGTTGCATCACTTTCAGACGTATTTTTTGTCGCTTTTATCACGCCACATGATTCGAGAAATGAGCGAATCACACACAGAAGTTCAATTTTTCTTAATTTATGAAGAGTGAATGGAGGGTCTCAAAATGCAATGAGGATGATGGCAGAGAAGAGAAAACAAATAGAAAAATGGGACGAGGATGTCGATTTTTGAAAGCTTTAACAAACTCTTTTTCGCAAAAGGGACAAAGACACTTATAACAAGCAACTACAACCTTGGAAGACGGGGGGTAGTGGGGCTTCGGAGTGATATACTCATTCAATTGAATAAATGAATTAAGGTTGATGTTTTGTCTAACATGGATCATAAATGCGAAGAGACTACATCAGACTTTTATTTTTAACACTACCCATAAATTAAGCCATATTTATGGGACATCGACATATAAAGGTTAAAAGAGCGAGAGCGACCGACCCTACAACTTCTTTAAACGCTTTGCCATTGATCGCAGTCAACGCGTCAGTGCTGTCTCCGGGCGCAGCTGACATCTCAAGCAATGCCTGCCCTCATGACCACAATGGCTGTGGCTTGCACACATCTTCACTTCCTTTATCTTCACCACTTTCTTTACAGATCTTTCTCCTTGCAAACTCTATAGCGGAAATGCCCGCCTTGGTTTTCGCTTGATATTTGATTTTTTTTTTTAAATGCCGTTGTAGAGACCTAAATTTGAATCACCCCCATTAAAACCCACTTTCAGAAAGCTTCAATTAATCATTTAACATCAAATTGATTATCATCGAATTCAATGGTAACCAACAAGGGTATATGAACTCGTATCTTGGGCAGCCATTGCTCAAGGTACCAATTTGTTCCCTGGCGATATCAAGATCCCCCTCAGCATCAGGGATAGAATCCCTAATCTTTTACACTGGTTCTTCTTTATCCCTTCATATAGCCCTGTTCTTCATTTGTCCCCTCCTTTCTCTCATTCTTAACTCCGGGTAATAGGGAGTGTAAATCCTTTCAAGAAATTCCCCCGTAATGAGAACAAAGATGTAGTCTTATACACGTGCTTGTTCAGGAAGTCATCGCGAGGACTAATCAAGAATCCTAAATTCACCTTCTAGAGAACTGACTCGAATAATCACAGTCTGGGGGATAGGGTAGTTATGACTGTAAATTAGAAAGAACACTTGCTATGTATGACCAAGGACTGAGATTTACACCGACACAATAAGAGCTAAAATGAACAGCGGCTGATACAAGTTAAGAAAGAGGAAACTTTTCCGCATTGCACTCAGGATATTGAAGCGACTTCTAATTTGATGAAAGACTCCAATCACAGCCACCAGTACCTGCCAGACGATTCGAGGATCAAAGGACCAACTTTTCTAATTTAAACTTCTTTGGCCCCACCCCTCTACCCTTTTAATTGCACCCTTAAGTTCGAGCGGACGGAGCTTGGAGGTCTGCACTAAAGAAAAACTTGCCCCTTCGCAAAACACTTCTTACCTGTTCAAATTACGACGGAGGGGGCGAGACTTGACACTTCTATGGGGAACAATGGTAGGGAGAAGGGGAAGGGACGGGTGGATGGCGGAAGCTGTCAGGGAAGGGGCGAGAACGCACCCTTCGTAATGACGGCGCGCGGATAAACAAAGAATAAGAAACATGGGCCAACTGAATGACATTTGGACAAAGTTTGGCCCAAAATACCTGCAAACAAGCATAGTTTTAGATAACTCGGGCCGGAGAGGTAAGTAAGGAAGAGACAGCGGGATTGCAATTAGCTGTGGTTGACGACGTAAGTAGCCGGAGTTGCCTACGCGAATGCCTACACTTGGTCTGTAAACGCCTATTTTTTTTGCGTCCACTCGCCAACAAAGGGAACCAAACTTACTGCGGCAGACATTAGGAGGATTGTGTGCCATCAGGGGCCAACAACCAGAGTTTGCCTTTCCGATCGCAATTCGGTTATAAATCTTCTACACATTTTCAATTTCTTTACAGATCTCTCCTTGCAAACTTTCTGCTGGAGATCCCTCATTTTGCTTTAAACCTGATCAAAAAAACTAGGGACCGGGAGGGAAATGCAACTTTCCAGAACCTCTCCTAATTTGTAACAAAAAAAAGAGTATATTAATAAAGCAATAAAGTCTGCTGACCAAAAAGTCGCGTGCCTTCACTTATTCTGATTTATGACCTTACGACCTTCAAAACTTTCAATACTTCTCGGAGTAACCATGGGGAGAGCTTGAAAATTATATCATTCGAAAGAGAATGTAAAACAACATAAAGGGTTTCAAATTTTGCTAGAATCGGCCGAATAGTTATGGTGTTATTGCCAAAACAGAATATTTTCCGGGCTAAACTCGGGAGGACTTTGGCAATTATATCATTCGAAAGAGAAAGTAAAACAACAGAAGGTTTTCAAATTTGGTTAGAATCGGCCGAATAGTTATGATGCTATGATGTAGAGCCGCTCGCAACTAAAAACAAAATACATGGGGGTGGTGGCTCTGAAGAACGTCTAAAGAGAACCTTAGAATTGCAACAAATAAAGACTAAATCTGCAGTTAATCGAGCCAAATTACAAGAACAAAGACAATATTAGTCAATCGAGTCAATTCAAGCACTAAATACTAAAGCTACAGTTAATTTAGCCAATTCCAGGAATATGGCGCTCTCTAAAATAAAAATAAACAAAAACAATTGAAAATATAGGAGAAAATACCATTCTAGGTACCTAATGCTTTAATAAATACCATTCTAGGCGATGCTTTAGTACAAATAACTTCGATTTATATACAGTGGATGCAAATGAATGACCGGTTTTCAAAGGGCTATGTGACAATGCTATTTCAAAAGATACTTCCAACAACAAACATAATTCTGAAAAATGAGCATTTTGGGGACGATACTTAATAGGACTCCGGGTTTGCAAATTTGTCTATCTGAATTTTATCCAATCAACCTAGTAGTTTAATGGTTATTCACTGGTTTGTATTATTTCAAAATTGCGAGGATGTAGGCTTTAAATATAGTGATTTATTACAGTGGAAATTAATTTGACCGGATCGACCGGCGCTTAATTGGATTTAACTTGCCCCGTGCAGGTGTAGATCTCATCAATTCAGTATTCATTTGCCATCTGCGCACAAAAGGCTGGAATTCCACGCTATCAAATCCAAGCTACGAGGTTCAAAATCGTGCACTTGGTACAAATTTGTTCCTGGATGTTTTACAACTGTCCCCCGGGCCTAAGCATTTA
This sequence comes from Ceratothoa steindachneri, assembly GCA_963969495.1. Lineage (NCBI taxonomy): Eukaryota > Metazoa > Arthropoda > Malacostraca > Isopoda > Cymothoidae > Ceratothoa > Ceratothoa steindachneri. Next base: position 89,799,066 of record OZ018329.1, read on the forward strand.
GGATCGCCAAGGTTTACTATACTAAGCCTGTTTACACAAATGTTTCTCTCTTTGTTCCTTTTTTTTTAATATTCAGTGTTTCACTCTGTTTATGCCCTTTTTAATGGTCTGTTCTCCTGGCTCTCTCGTCAGAGTTCGACAACTTATGAGCTATTTCTATTCACCAAATTCTCAAGTTTCCGAGGAAGTCCTGTTTTAAATAAGAGTAGAGGATTGCCTTTAGAAGTTGATACAAGACTTGCCTCATTAAGTGCCCCCCCCCCAAAAAAAACATTCATAATACTTCAAACATACAAATATTTACTTATTTCGCAAAAACTGGATTCTTCCTGCTTAAGGAATCTCGTTTCACGACAAAGGGAGATCGACACATTGGCCTTTGAGTTGGCATGGGGCCAACCGAGTCTCCACCTCTCCTACATCCTCTGCAATCTTCTCTTTTCATCGAGGCAATCGGTTATGCAATAGAAACAATAACACTCCTTTAGCATTTCCTCTTCTACAGGCGAGACCGCACCAAAGCCATCTCCCGTCTCCACTTCAAGACTGACATAATCAAACAGAGTAGTTATGGTCAAAGGAGAACGACGAGGAAAAAGAAATAAATAAAATATGAGTACTAAAAGGGCCTGAACCATAACAAGTACTCTACTTTAAGACAATAGTGCCGGGAACACGTTCGTACAATGGAACACAGGATTAAAAGTCCGTAGTTCAGTCTCATTTGTAAGGATACTCACCGACCGACCGACTGACTTGAGGGACGCTAGCGACAAACGCAACAAAATCGCACTTAACGAGGGAATCGACAGACAGATCTAGACACCGAAACAGAGTCCTCCACCCAAAAAAGTTGGGGCCGGTAAAGTAAACTTCAAAAAAGAGATGAAGGTACATAAATATGAACGCCTGAATTCAAAAGTAGGAACATAAAAGCAATTCAGCACAACCGAGTAACTCGGTCTGTTTCTCTGATCTAAATAAAAATAATAACCAGCAGGGACCGGCTTTCTCAGAGAAATATCGGTGAGCATCAACGCCGTAAAAAACTGCCCACCCCTTTATCAATGAGTTGCTTTTTTATTCAGTCGCTTTCTCCGACGCGCGGCTTAATACAACACTCCTAATGCCAGCTGTGCGTCGTAAGAAACTAAACGCTACGGTGCCCATATGCTCAATCAAAGAAGCTAGAATGGGAACCCGTTATCCTGTAATATAATACCATATGTGCTGACAGTAGATTGAAAAAATGGGGAGCATGAGTCCCCGGCGAAACGTTCAAAAGGTCATTTAACGAATTCATAGGAATATTTACCGAGACCTAGTTACCAACACAGTCTTCACCGATCTCCCGCGTGGCGTGGTCACCTTTACTTACTTCTAGGACGAGCCGTTGAGCAAAAGAAAACAAGCGGGCGACAAATTTCGATGGTGGCATAGCGACTGTAGGGTGGAGAAGCGGGCGAGCTCTCCGAGTGGGACTGAAGGGGAAAGTAAACAAATCAGAGGTGGTGTCGAACAACGTCGGCTCGTACGAACCCGAGGGCTCTAACGGACGGCCAAGCAACGCTGCGTTTATTAATTTTCAGAATTCTAATTTTCTAGGGTATGGCAACTGGTAATCAGGCAGAGATTTGATCAATCTTTCTCTCTCTCTTTCTCTGATACACACACGTGTCTGCTCGAAGTAATGGTAGAATGGGCGTGAGGCGAGGATCATGTCCTCCCTTTTGCTGCTTCCATTCAGTCGCCGACCTTTGCCCTAATAAGGGTAGCAGAGTGTCTCCGTTAGATCGAGGGAAACACGACCCGGCGCTGCTCCGAGAAACTTGCGTGTGTGTAGCCCCACTCACCCAGTGATCGCTACACTTTTGCATCCCCAACAAGGAATTTTAAGTTAGCCCTTTAAAGTCCCTGTCTGTCTACAACTGCAACTAGTTTCCAACAGTGTAGTGTTAGTGGGATTCAAGGCCCCTACAAACTACTCACCTCTTCCCTCCCCCTCCCCTTTACACCCAATTAAGCAGAAGGCCACCCATCAATTTTTGGCAAGTCAAATTGTCCCTTCAAGGAGATGGAGTCCTTGTGCTGGAGCATCTCGTCCACTCAGGATTCATCCTGGGCAGAAGACCGCTACCACACCCCGTCACAAATCCACTCCATCCAAACTTATCATATACAATATCACTCACCTCCGCATCAGTACACCCTTTCTTTCACAACTCTTCTCTTCTCCCACACTTTCCCGATCCCGCATATTCTGTTTATAAGAAGTTTATTCACAACCATTGTCCTTATATGTGCATACTACCTCATAACATCGAATCATAAACAACACCCTCTATCCAGTCCTTCTTCAAGCTATCTATCTACCGTTCGTACAGCCAAGCATGCCGCTCAGTTGTCCATTTGCACTGCCCTCACTCAAGGACTTTCCTTCTCCTTCCATATCAATCTTACTCCTTACACTAATGTTGGCAAAGCATACTCTCATGTAGCTTCTTGGCACATTCCACACTCAACCCCTTATCATTTACTAACGCTCTGATCGCCCCAGAAACTTCCATACCATTCAAAAACAAGATCAGAATCTACTTCAGCTCTACCACTATTACTTATGCCCAATGCATCCTAGATACTTAAAACTTTGCACTTACTCAAGGGTGACACCATGGACTCGGATATTACAAAGCCACACCTTTTACACACACAAATACCCATTTACTTTAAAACGCCACCTCTCACACACCCTGTCAAGAGTTACAATCAAACATTTCGAAATCCCTCGTACTCCCAGCCACCACCAACACCAGGTCATCAACATATATCAACAGAGAAGTCATCTCTCACCCCCCTTCCCTCCTTCCCATACGTATCCTCTTATCTCAGTACTCCATCCATAAAGATATTAACAACCATGACATCACAGACTTGTCTTACATCCCACATTATCAAACCACTCACTCAGGCTATATTTCACCCTAATGCATACTTTACTTCCAACATAAATACTCTTTACACCATCCAATATGGTACTACTAAATCCATACATTTTGAGCAACTTCCTTCCATACTGCTTCTCTATTTATACGATCATAAGTGTAGAGGGATCCCCTAGAATAATATTATTTCCCCAACTCCTAAGAGAGAAAGCGAGCCGTTACTCCCCACCCCCCATCCGACTTCACCCTTTTTGGACTGGCCGCCAGGTCACCGCAAAAACTCACACCGAGGCATGATGCTGAAATTGAAAGCTATCTCCCCACCGTCTCAATCTTCCCTCCACGCCCCATCGGGTCGGGAGATTACTCATCTATTTTGTAGATTTGACGCGAACAACTTTAATGGCTCCAGCCGCTGATCCCAGCCCCTTACGCTTTCCCGCAAGGAGACGCTCGGTTCTCACGGCCGTTAACGAGGGTTAGAGAAAGCCTCAATCTCTCTCCCTGTTTTGGAGAACTCCGGGTATATATGCACCCTCCCAAGGATTACAGACAGATTTGGTTAGACACTTCCCCGAAAGGAGTTCGATTCAACGAAGCTCTCTCCCGATAAGTGTGAGTGACGGTCGCAAGCCACGGAAGAGCTGGACATCACACCCGTATCTCCGGGTCAGGGAGAAGAGTCTCGTGAGGCAACGTCAGCCTTTCTCAAACCGACTTCGGATCAAGGATTTGGAGAAGCCGTCTTCCGAAGTTCTTCTGGTGACCTCTTGAGGACAAGAGGCCCGTTAGCACGCTCAAGCCGTGTGGAGAAGTCCCCCCCCCCCTTTCGAAGTTCGACCGGTGACCCGAGTTTGGAGAAGTCATCTCCATCCCCTCCTTCGAAGTTCGTCCGGTGACCTCTTGAGGACAAGAGGCCCGCATCTCGCAAAACACAAGTAGTAGCCCCGGGCACCCGCTGCTGGTTTTCAGCTACCCCCGGAGTAATCAAGGTCACCAAGACCCCCCCCCCCCCCAAGTTTGCCCCACTTTATTCTTGAGGTTCAAAGGAAGTAAATCACTCACTACCCTAAATCTCCCATTATAACCATTCAATAACCAGGTTATCTAATTAGTATTCGGAACCTAATTCCGTCTTATTCATGTACCCATATATATCCATATTTATTGCTGTGCCTTTTATTTAGTGTGTATTAAAATCTATTTTTGTCGTTGTGTTTGGAATATTCCTTGGTCACGCAGCTGCAGCTATCTATTCAAATCGCACTCTTAGAACAATAACAGTTGTTGCATTGCTTAGCCTACCTTAGAGCCTGTGTGCGCATATTCCCGTACACTCGGCCATACTTCGATAATAAGCTTTCTCCAGATCCATAAAATCAACACGCACTTCTTTTTTCAGCTCCTCCTCTGAATCTCCACCTTCGCCCCTATCAATAATCTCTGTCACCCTTCTTCTGCGCCCAATCAGAATTATTCTATGTACGTCACTCAACAGACTTATCCTCTTGTAGCTCTTGCCTTCATCTTTCTCCACTTTACCCTCATGATGCATTCTTTCCCATTCAGATGCCCCACAACACAGCCACCAGACCCATTACATAACACAATCACCACCACATTTTAGCACATCAGCGACCCTATTATCTACTCCAGCTGCCTTCTCATGGTTCAGACCACTCACAGAACTAACAACCTCTTGTATGTTTAACTCTTCCATATCTCCATGCAATACTTTACACCCACAAAGACAATCATATTTGCATCATATACTATACTTACAGTATACAACTCATCAAGAATTCTCGTCATCTACTGTTGACCTCATTGTTCACAAGTACCCTGTCATTCTTGTTCTTCATGTTTACGCGGCCACTCTTCTGCTGGTTCCTCACCCTTCTCACTCCCTTCCAGAATAACTTCCTGTCCCCATTAGTCTCATCACTCCTTTTTTTTGTGCAAAAGCTTCATTTGTTCCTTTTCTATTTTGTTTAATCACTTGTATTACTCTCCTTTGCATCTGTTGGTATGCATTCAACCATATCACCCTGCCATTCGCATCTGACTATTAAGTATTTCCATGTACACTTCCTTTTTGCTTTTCACTATACGTCTCACAACTTCATTCCCACATTCAGTATTTTGCTTCCTCTTTCCAGTTCTAACACCAACACAGAGCCCTTGCACGACCTACTACCACTTCTTTAAACTTCTTCCACATTTCTGTGTAAAAAATTGCCCCCTTTAATCTAACGGGTTTTTTTTCTCTTTCTCTCTCTCGTGTGGGGCTGTGAGCACCTGTTCACAGACGCTCGACTCGGTCGTCAATCCTATAGCGAATTTTCGCGTTAAGGCGTTGATCGGCGAACAGTCACGGCCCCCTCCCGTCTTTGGCGCCTTACACTGTCCAGAGGACGCACATGTATCACAGCTTAGTGTCAGGATTAGCATTAATGTGCACATGAAAGACCCTATCTCAGAAGGGTTTGGTGGAAGCCGTCACCCACCTTACATTGTGACGTCTGCCCCGGCCGACCAAAAAATACCTAGTCACAACTCTCCCTGACGTCAAAACACAATTCAAAAAACAAACAAATAAATTCTTTCACTCTCTTCAACGCCTGTTTTTCTGTATCTTGATTTACTTTACTTAAAAGAGTTGAATTCTGTATCTCACATCGCTTTTGAGAAGCTCCGAAGAAGCAAAATTCCATTTTTAATCCAAAAGTTAATTAACCGATTGTCTTACCCATTTTTCCTGCTCAACATCTCCACAATTTACTATTAAATAAAACAGTACGTTGGTTCGCCTTTCACTCAAAAGCGTAAGAACTAACATTTTCTCTATCTCCACACTCTCACTTATTTCCTCTCTTCTACTCTCAAGCATTCTCTCCTTTCTCTCTGATTCACTAAACTTTCACCTTTGATTATTCCTTCCATTTCACGTTCCTCATATTTTCTCATCCATGCACCAACCAGTTTAACTTTACCCAATACAATTATGTGATCAGATAGTTCCATACTCATCCATATACGTTACAACTTTCACATCAAATACAACATCCTGCAGCAAATTCTTTCTCAGTAAGCAAAGATCAATCATTCTCTTAAATTCTGCCACTCTCCTTTGCCCAACTCATGTGTAATATACACATCCTTGTTGTGAAAGAATGTTTGCTACACAATTTTATTTTAGCACAGAAACCTACAACCCTCGTCTCCATTTCCATTCCTTCCAGGTTTACCAAACGCTCCTTTGTCACCTATTTCTCCATCCATACCTCTCTTATAACCCATACCCATTCACAATTACGTCCACCACTCAACTTCACTACAATCATTAGAGGGTCCATATACTGCAACCACACACAGTTTCACGCTTTCAAATCTCAACTTTACCCACATAATTCTCATGTTCACACATTCATACATACCACGCCACTCATCCCTCAAAAGCCCGCTTTTTCTTGTCAATCCCTGTAGACAAATAAGTCCACAGGGCTATAAACACACCCACCCACTCACCCCCACACACACACACCCCTGTCAAGGAGGTGGGTCAACGTAACTGAGGTTTTATTCTATCTCATTTGTAAACAAAGGATTGTGGTTAAAAGTGACCATTTAGGTATTGTGGTTTCCTTAAAATGGTTTAGGAGCCATCAGCCCAACTATCCAGCCCATAATAGGGCTAGAATTGTAACCGATCATATAAATAGTATTAGTTAGTAGGCACCATCCAATTAAGGGAACTACGCTGGATCAATTGAGAAGAAACAGTCATCTCCCTAAACATATGTCCGTTGAAATTTAATTCATTAGCTTAGTTTTTATATTACTCATAGGATTCCATGTAGTTTATATTAATTTAGAATGGCGGTATTTTTTTATTCAACTTTCCTTTTGCCTACTAAGTAAGAATGCCTTCATGGCATAGATTCGTTTCCTTTAATTCCTCTTCGAGAAGGAAGCTGGCCTATTCCATTTTATTTTACTCTCTTTGGGGCTGGTCACATGCTCCGGCGGCTGGAATCCTCCTTTCCCCCGCCGACGCCGGAACGTGATTCTTCTTTTTGCTTTTGTTTTTGGCTCATAGTCTTTATTGATTTGTTTAGTGTTTTTAATGTAGTTTATTATAAGGCTAATAAATGATTACGGCGACTTCTGCCCTCGGTAAAAAAAAATAAAAGCTTTTCTATCGACTAAATTTGTTGTCTTATTTTTTTTTTAATTCATATGAAGAAAACAAGCCATACTTCGCATTCTTTCTTACAGAAAGAACTTGGTTCCACAGCCACTCCATCGGCGTGTAGCCTATGGCCTATTTGCTATTCTAAACCGCTTTTTTTAATCCCATTTATAGCCTCTTTATTTTAACACCCTGAACATCTTTTTCAACATAAACACCCTGAAACCTTTTTTTTAAGTTACTTCACCCGATTTGATTTTTTTTTTTTTTTAATTTAAGGGGCTATGTGGCGACTGCCGACTTAGGCATTAGTCGCCGTAAACAAACAGCCTAGTTCTAGGCTACTTTAAAAAATTTGAACAGGAAACAATAAAAAGAGATAACAATAACAATAAAAAAGCAATAACAAAAACAAAACAAAAACAACAACAACAATTAAACTGGGTTAAATGAAAGGGAGAAGGCCAGCCTCCCCCAAAAAGTCAATAAGTCCACTAGTCATGGTGCACGCACTCGTCCCGAGTACAAGGGACGAAATGATAGTAAAAAAGCGCCAAAGCCCTAATTTTAATACATTTTTGAACTTCACGATTTGTATGTTTTTTCATTCCAAATCATTCGATAATTATATTTATTTTTTTTTTAACTCTTAGAAAGAACTTTCATAAAAGCTCGAAACATACAAAAAACAGCGCTGCGAATAAAAGTTACAAATAAACCTAAACTCAAAAAATATGAAAGGTGTCCACTAAGCAAAAAAAACATTTTCAAAATTTTCAAAAATTCACCAAGTTAAATTATAGAGTTATATGAAGAAAATAATATAATCTGAAGGTAACGAGAAAAACTGACATCCATTTTTTGTGTCTGGGAAGGAGGAGCTGCGATATATAAAAAAAATCGGATCAACTGGAGATTTCGCCGCCCAGATGTCTTGGGCGGCGGATTCTCCAGTTGAGTAATTCTGGGCGGCGGATTCTCCAGTTGGAACATTTGTGGCAAATATGGGATCAACTGGATTCTCCAGTTGATCCCATATTTGTCATATCAATTCATATCAGTTATATCTTATCAGTTAGTCACTAAGATAAGACAAAAGATACGATTTAAAATCATAAAAGTTGGAAATACAAATATGTAGTTGATAATATGCCTAGAAATCTCTATAAATATAAGATCTTCAAGAATTTAGAGCTTATAAATAGTATACTAGTGAATATAGTGACAGTATTTTTTGCTCATAATTTTTAACCCATAGTAGCTAATAACTTTTACCGAGATACACTCATGCCATTATTAGTACACGAAGATGCCATGCCTACCATAGTATTTATGCAAAATAAAGGACCTCAAGAGCCAAATGAACTGTCTTTACTGCAACGAGTAGTTAAATTTGTTTGAGGTTGTCGAAGAAATTTATTAGCAACCCATTTAAGTGAAATGATGTGGCGAGATAGGTTTGGAACCAATGCTTTCCACTATTTATGCGAACATATAAGCGAACTATATTCATGATAGGTTTTTACTCTATAAAAAAGTAAAATTATTCAATCTTGTATAATTATTTACTGTTTATTATGTTAAGTTACATATTTAATTTGTGTATAATAAAGATAAACATTATTTGCTTTTTGCTATTCTATGCCTTTAAATTATCTATATAAGCTCGAGTGGAATATTCTCCAGTTGAGTAATTCTGGGCGGCGGATTCTCCAGTTGGAACATTTCTGGCAAGCTGGGCGGCGGATTCTCCAGTTGATCCAAAAAATCGCCCGAACAATGTGAATTTTGTACGAAATAGAGAAAATCCAATTCAAATTAAACCAGTACAATTTTTTTTAGACTCGAATATTCTGTCTTACAATTGAAATTCTTCGGGAGGAAAGTAATACTTGCAAAATGAGGTGCGTTAAATTTTGTAGGAAGCCCCATACCGCAATTTGTCACCGCTAGACTAATTAATCTTATACTCGATGTTCAACCCCAACGAGTAACTATTTTTAAAACTCAAATATAAAAAAAGGCCGAAAACCATTCTTCTACTCACAAATAATACCAGATAAATAATACCACATAATAGCAGATTTTCGCACTCCCATCTTTAATTAATAGACATAACGACTTCATAAATGACACTAAATTTGCATATATGAAATGAATTGGGAGTTGGGAGTTTCAGATTGTATGGCACCGGCTATGGGCAATATTACCTTCTATGAGTAAAAATAGGCATGAAAGCCTTACTTAAATAAAGCCACAAATTGATTGGTCAAATAAAGTACTCATTTTAATAAACAGAAATGTGCTTCCTTTCATTGCATATAACAAAGTACGGCTCAATAATATAAAGCGTGCTATTCTACAGAAAACATTCTAACGATGTGACGCCCATATTATATTTTTACTGGAGTAATAAAGCTAAAGAATAAAACTATAGGCGTCTGTCGTACTGCAGCAACCCGCTCTGGCGCCATACTTAAAAGGCGGGAAAGGATCCTAACACTACTTCGAATGAGACGAATGGAACAATGAACTTGGCAGTTGGGAATGAACGATTTAGCACCGCTGGAAGATATTTCAAAGTGCGGCAAAAGAAATGGTGATAAATCGCCTAACAGATTCTGCTAAATTGAGTAAATTCAGCGAATTGCGAAAGATGGGTTGTGATTTAATGAAAACTAATAAGACAAGGTTCTTGGGATGGGTAATAGGCATGGCAATAAATGGTGCTGAATTAGACCTAAAAGCCTAAATCTTCGCACCACAATAATTCGTGGCGTTTGCTTTAGTCACTGATAATGGACACAGCTTGTTTTAAAATTAATTAAAACTTGAAAATTGTTTCACAGGAGAGATAAAGGAGATGAAGCATCGTTTCGCCTAAGCGTCACGTCCAAGCCCACTTTTTATTGAAACTTTCATGAAATTTTCATCTTGAATCGCAACAACAATAGCTAACTCAAATATAACAAAAATGCACACGAGATAACATTACACCTCTTGTTAAGTGCTACGAATACCCCCTCACTACTCCCTCCCTCCACAAAATTTGTATGTGGGGTTAATAGAGTCATCCGAGAATCAGCTTGTTTTTTAAAGAACCTTAATACGTTGTAAAAAAGCTGTCTTGCTATTCCATCTGAAGCAAAGCTCACGAAGAGATCATTGAAATAGAACTCGTTAAACATCATCGAATGTTTCGATTCTAAAAAACTGCCTTGGGCAATATACTAAATGCCGATTGAGTCATCTCGAGCTTCAAGCTCGGTGCCTGTGAAGAACTCGAAATGAACTCTTAAGAAATGTTGATTTTTTATGATGGGCATATATATATATATATATATATATATATATATATATATATATATATATATATATATATATATATATATATATATATATATATATATATATATATATATGAGTGAAACAAGTGTATAGGAGTCAAAAGTTTAATTTACGAGACTAGTTTCGGTATGTAGTTTATCATACCCTCTTCAGTCGTATACTGAGAATGCAATGGTTACAAAAGTCTATAAATAGTGTGCAGATCAGAAAAAACACAAAGAAACACAAAACGAGGGAAAAAGGTCATTAATCACGGGGTGTGAGTCTAAGATCGTTGACTAAGCTGTTTACGATGAGGTTACGGGAATGGAGGCTGCATTTCAATTGTCCATCTGACAAATTAAAATTGGGAATTTCTTCTATTAATATAGATTCTACTATTTTTCTTTTATGGAAATCTTTACAATTATATATGATTTGTGCCTATGAATAGTCAATTTGGTGGTTGAAATTGCTAATATGATAAAAAATACTGGATGTGGTACTGCCTCGTCTGACATCACCTTTATGTTTATAAATTTGTTTTGTTAAGGTTCTGACGATCTCTCCTATGTAGAATGAGGGACAGTTTGTAGAGCCACACGGGATTAAATATACACCTGCTTCATTTGCCTGATCCACGGGCTTGGTGGAAGGGAAAGATTTAGGGATAGAAAAGGGGTATTTAAGTGTGGTTAGGCCTGGAGAAAAACTTTGTTCACTCCTTTGAAGAGGGGAGAAAAGGGGAGGGATAGACACTTCGTATTACTAAATTTGTTTTTATCCTTGGGACGGTACTGAGTAGATTTTGCTTTAGATAAACTTTCATTGATCACGTGGAGGGGATAATATAATTCAATGAAACTGCAGGTTATATATATATATATATATATATATATATATATATATATATATATATATATATATCGATAAAAACGACCCAAATCTTCGTAACTATAGTTAGGTGAGATTAATCTAACAATCATTGTTGATAATGGTAATGGAAGATCAAAATTAGTAGAAGATCGTTTTTCTTAATGGATAAAACGGCTTGGCATCAACTTCAGAATGCGAATTACTAGTAGGAAGAATACACACTAAAAGTAACCATTCCTTACTGAAAATAATGATTAAAAGTAGAAAAGTCAATCATAATCATTGCTCACAAAGTAGGACCTCATTAAGGAAATAGCGAAAATGAGAATTTTATCCTTCTTTTTTTCTCTTATCATATTAGATGTCGGTTGCAATATGGGTTTTTTTTTACACTAATAGAACTGGTGATTTATTAAAGCCCTTCAAGGAGGAGGTTTCAAAATTACTTATCGCGCTTATCGTATTTGAGGATTAGAGATTCCTGGCCACCTACAACCTAATTAGCGATCAATTCTAAAATAACCCATCATTTTCCTAATCAAACTTTGACTTGTTCTCAAATGGGTATGAAAGAACGATGATCTCTGCCAGGCAGGCCTGGCAGAGATCATCGTTCTTTCACATAGTTCACGGGGGACAGTTCCAAAAAGAAAGTGACAAATATTCTTATTATAATAACACCCCCAAAATTGGAAGGATTATAGCTAGATGACGTCGGCGTAGCTCTAGGACAGTGGTCGGGGAACAGGGGTAAATTACCCCAAAAGGGGTAATTTAGAAAAATTGGGGGGTAATAGATGTTCTATGGATGTTGATGTGTTAAATGAGGGAAACAAATATGAAAGTTGGAGAAAAAGCATTCATCGAGGAGTCTTTCTTCTATTTTTAGGTAAAATCTGGCAACCTTTCTCCTAATTAAGTGTCATTTTACCCTGTTTTGAACATACCTCTTTCAGAGTAGTTGATGAATTAGTAGAGGTGATCGAGTGATATAATAATTATTTACATAAGGTGAGTTATGATATAATCTATAATATTTACATTTTTGTATAGACTTTTGTGATTCAAATTCAATAAAGGTTAAATATATAAATATAAGATTAGTTTAGACTTTAGGATATTTTAGTTTACTTGTAAGGGGCCTAATTGTCCCATCAACTGTTTAGCTGCCCTTTCTCACTTTTTTAGGCGTAACTATTATTTTGTTCATTTATTTCTTTATTTTTATTTTAATGAATTATTTTATATTAAAATTAAGTTTTTTACCGAGTTTAACTCTATTTAAGAAGATTTCATACAGCCCCTACAGATGTAATGCTCACACTTTTTAAGTCTTATTGTTTGAATTTTTGTGGTTGTGGGTTGTGGTATGATTTTATGTTATGTTATTTTAAAGTTTTAATTTAAACTCTTAAATTCGTCACTAAATAATTTTTTATTTTTCAAAAATAGAAGTCAAAAGACATTAAAAAAGCGATAGATTTGTCTTTCATTTCCAGGTGGCATCAGCAAGGAAAAGGACATATCACCTTAATTATGGCTTCACAGAAATAGAGGACAAAGGACAAATGAAATCTCAGTACTGACTGCCGAGTCTTTCAATAAGAATCAACTGAAGAAACACTTGGACAAGGTTCGTTCACATCTGTCTTGCAAACCACGGGAATACTTTGAGAATCTGGAAGAAACAGTCAAAAGACAGAGATTGGAAAATAACAAGAGGGCAACGTTTGACCAACGTTCAGCAGCAATAGCTAGTTTTGAAGTGGCATGGTTGGTTGCTCGAAACAAGAAAACACACTATTAGTGAAGACTTAATCAAACCGGCGGCTGTGAAAATGGCAGAAATAATGTGTGGGCAGAAAGTAGCTAAACAACTGAATACAGTGCCTTTGTCTGCAATAGTTATTAAAGAAAGAATTTCCATCTTGGCAGAAAATGTGAGAGAAACAAGTGATTTCTTCAGTAAAAAAGAGTAAAGAGTTTGCCATTCAACTTCATGACACTACAGATGTCCGTAGAAATTCGCAGCTGATGGTATACGTTCGATACAGGGGTTCTGATGAAATTGAAGAAGAAATGTTGCCATGTTCTCCTCTTGAGTTGAGAACTCGTGGTATTGATGTGTTCAATAAAGTTGATGCATACTTCAAAAAACAAAGTGTTGATTTAAAGTGGGAAGATTATATTGCAGTATCAGTTGATAGAGCTCCTGCCATGCTTGGTCACGTCACTGGTTTTGTGGCTTTGGCCAAACAACAGAATCCAAATATTCAGGTCATCCATTGTATGATACATTGCCAGGCATTAGTTGTGAAGGATTTGGAACCAGAAGTGGAAGCTGTGTAGAATGATGTAATTAAGATTGTCTATGTTGTAAAGGGGCATGCACTAAACACGAGGATGTTTCGTGATTTATGTGAGGATAGAGAGGCTGAATATTCAACCCTTCTTTTCCATACGGAAGTGAGGTGGCTTTCACGTGGAAATGTCCTGAATAGAGTGTGGGCTCTTAAAACCGAACTTGAAATATTTTTTACTGATCAAAAACACACACTTGCAGAGAAGTTAAAAAAATCAAACTGGCTAGCTCTTCTTGCATACTTAGCTGACATTTTTGGGCATGTAAATGCGCTGAACAAGGAATTGCAAGGAAAGAAAATCAATCTCATCTTGGCAAGGGAAAAAATTTCAGCATTTGTATTAAATCTTCAGTATTGGAACCAAAAAGTAAATGTCAATAAGATTGCTGCCTTTCCAACCCTGGCAGAGTTTTTGGAAGAATGTGAAGACTGCTGTCTTAGTAACATGAAGGAATCAGACACAAGGCACCTGACCAAACTTAGGAATAGGTCCTGTGACTACTTTCCAGAGCTTGATTCACATACTGTCAGCTGGGTTATAAATCCCTTCAAATGTGAACTGGCTGATTTGCCTGAAGAGCCTGAAGGATTGGCAAAAGAACTTATTAAACTGCGTTCCAACAGTGAAACAAGCATGGAATTTGAGACCAAGGATGACCTCTCAAGTTTTTGGATTTCAAAAGCTGCAAAGGCTTATAAAACTGCACATTTTGAAGCAACTAAAATGCTGCTACCTTTTGCAAAAACCTACCTTTGCGAACAAGGTTTTTCTACCCTTGTAAATCTAAAAAAACAAAATACAGAAACTAGTTGGATCCTGAAGACAGCATCAAAGTAGCAGTGACATCAAAAATCCCTGATATTAAAATTGTTGTATCAAAGATGAAACAGTATCATTTTTCCAAAGCCTGAGGGAGCTGATATATTCAAGTTTTAAATAATTTTTTCATTAGTTTTATTTGTGTACCATTCTGATGCCAGAAAGGGTAAACACTTTTTTCCCATAATAGTGGATTCAATTACATTTTCCTATTTTGTTTTTGTACGAAATGTAAATACATGATAGTGACATAGTCAATAATTTTGCTTGTAGGAAATATATAATTTCCTACAATTTTTTCTTGTGCTATTTCCATGCCAAAAAGACGGACTTTTATTTCCTAATGATAGATGAAATAAAAAATTAAACATTATCCTAATATAAATTATTTGTTTTTATTTTCCAGGATTTTTATAAGTAAATTGGTTTGTCCCCCAGAGTACTTCAAAGTCAAGGGTAAATTCATTTTACTACAAATTCTTTTGGGGTAACACACAAAAGAGTTACCCGACCCCTGCTCTAGGGGATTCAATAAGTCTCGTGAAAACAAAGTCGATTATCGTACCACCTGATTTGGCCAAGCATTGTTCCGCATCCCGTTTCGGCCTACAGTGGAAGGAAATTTGAGCATAGCTCGAGTGCGCCAGAAAAAAAAAAATATAAAAAAATATATATATATATCGTTATATGATGGGAGTAGCTTCTCTTCTATATCTACATGTTATGTTAACGACCAGGTTTTTATACCAGTTTTTTATATGAGGCTGAAGATTGAAAATCAACTGAGGAAGATCCATTTGATTTAGTCTTATTTAAAATATCCGGATAATTTTACAAATTTTGGCAGTTAGCTTTCGCCTTTCTTCAGGCATCTTCAGACGGAAGTCTTAGTTATTTTTGAGGCGGCATTGATGGAATTTTTTTATTCTCGTTGCCTCTTTAGCGGCGAGGTAATTGTTTGGTGAGAGGCAAAGAATGTTTGTGTACTCAATATTAGAAGATGGTTTGGATAGTGGGTCAAAATTAAAAGGAGGGAAATTTTGCCCTAGTAGGGAGGGCATCGCCTTACGTTTTGTCTTTACATACATATGCCTTTTTGTGTTGTTCTTTGTTTAATTGTCTTTTTTTATGTTTGTGTCTTTTTCTGTTCTGTTAGCGTGTTCTTATTGTTTGTGTTCGAATTTTTTGGTGCAATTGTGGAGCTTACAAGCCTTTATTAGCTTTCAGTTCAGCAATTTACCTCGTGTTAACATTTTAGTGTACTGTTATTTATTCTATTCGCGATTGTTCTGTGTTAGTTTTTAGTGTTTCAGTTATGTATATATTGATGTTATGTTCTCTTGTGAGCTTAGTGCTTGGAAACTGACGACGGCGGGAGACTTTCTCCCGTAGTCTTGCAGGTATGTTGAGTCTGCCACCTGTTCCCTGTAGTTCTTGAATAAAAACATTCGCCAGGGTGGCCCAGACCTTTCTTCCCAGTTTTAGGGTGAAGACATTGATGGGGTCTAAACGCTTTCTCCTGTGCAGATCCCTTTGCCGAAGGTGAGCTCGCCTTTTGCCTTTATTAATGACTAGGGAGGCGGTATTCTGTATTCGTTGGAATTTTCTCATTGAGGTCTTGCTGGCCGCTTGAATCACTACTGCGGAGTAGATGAGCTTAGCCCGGATGTACATCAGGTATATCTTCCTATTGTTGGTCGAGCTAAGATCTCTAAACCTGTATTGCTGGGGGATTTCTCCGTGTAGTGTCTCGAGTATCCGTGGTCGGAGATCTTTAGGCCCAGGACAGTCCCTTTGGCGGAGTAGCCCTATCTCCCCCCCATCTATGATGATGGGCCACGTCGACCTGCGGCTCAGTGGGACGATCTTGAGCTTGTCCCTATTGGTTGTGATCTTCCATCGTCTCTCATACTGGTCGATGTTGATGATTTCCGCTATCGTGAGAGTCGCCTGTGCCCTTGCTTTTCTCTCCGAGCACGGGTCGATTTGAGTGATGTCATCTGCGAATTGCAGATACCGGAGTTGGGAGGATGATGGCAAAGACCAGGTATAGCAATGGGCTCAGGCAGCTTCCCTAAGTGTAATCAATGAGACTACATATGAGAGATACAATGACATGACAGAAAGGTCGCCTTTTCTTGTAAACCTTTATCCGAATGAAGATTTTCCAAGAAAAAGCGTCCTTGCTTCAGTTAGTGTGAAGAAGATCGTCGTTATTGAACTAAAGATGAAATCGCAGCAAAGCTCAACTAACATCTTCACATCTAGTCTCACCCAACAGCAATCAGTTCGGGCAGAGGTTTTCATGGCACTTGACCGAAAGGTGGTGAGAGTTTCAACTGGCAAACCTCACCTTTGACATATCAATAACGCAGGGTGAGATGATAGAATTTAAATAATAAAAAAAAAAAATCAAATATTCAGGTAAATTATTATATGGGGGGCATAGTTCTCCCATTTAGGGTCGGGTTTATGTTTGGAGCAGCACAAGGAAGCTTTTCATAAAGACCGACTTGTAACGGGAAACATGGACCCGCAGTCATTTAGATTTGAGTAGCTATATCGTGGTACTTTCTTCATCCACCTATAATAGTGAATGGTTAGGTTCTCTCTCAGGTTAATTTATCTACTTTTACCTGATTAAACCCAGCGGGGCAAGGAATAGGCCTCATTGGGGATCAACTTTTCAATATAACAATGGTAAACTACACGGCCTGAATAAAACCTGGTTTATAGAGCAAAAACACATATAACATAAACAACAACACAAAATAAAACTACGTCTCGATGCTGCACATTCGATCAAGAGCGGGTTTTTTATATAAAGGAAAACCAACCAACGAGGGCAATCTCTAGCAGAAACTTTGTAATACGAGTTCTGTAAGGAAATTGGTGAAGATGGAGAAAGTGAAAATGTGTCGAAGAGAATATATAATCGCAGATGCTCAGGTGGACGTTGAGGCCTGGAGGGCACGAAACTGTGCGTGGGGCGAGAAGAGAGCTAAGACACCGATTCCTTCCATCGCTTCGAGAACAGTTCGTACCCTGCTGGCTAATGTCATCGCACACACGGAATACCAACGCCACACTAGGAATAGAAATTCACCTTTTAATTAGGGCTCGACCGAGATATGCTTTTTCACAATGGAGAAGCCGATGCGGATGTTTTAGAGACGAGGTGGAGGCCGATGCCCGATAGAACGCTGTTTGGAGGAGGGTGGCGATGTAGAACTTGCATGCGAGAGGATAATTAAATTATTACATCGAGTTTTGAAAGCTCGTAAATAGGAATTTTAGTTTTACCGTTCTCTCTCGGATTGCCCTAGGCGTGACCGACCTGCACTGCAGATCACGTTCTTCACTTCACACAATCATCTAAACTCATTAAGCATCTTGAAATCAATTATATTTGTACCTTCTGTAAAGACTTTTTTAAAAGGACAACTAAAATAGCCATTCCACCGGATATTGCGAAAGTCCTGTTACACTTGTTACGACGCTCTCAACAAAGCACACAATGATAGTTTTGATGTAGGTAGACACGTTTTTATTGTCTTAACATATAAATATTTGTTTAACTTGTAATATTAACCAATGTAGCCGCCCTCGGTGGCGAGCATGCGCTCCAGGCTAGAATTGAGAGCCGCACTTACGTTGCCGACGAAGTACTTCCTTAGGAGGTTGAGCGGCCCTTGTAGTCTTTGTCCTCGACATTGCCCCACACGCTGTAGTCGAGAGGATTGAGGTCGGGACACTGCGTCGGCCAAAATTTCTTCGACCAGAAATTGATGATTAACCCCAACCACTGTTGCATGTTCTTCGCCGTATGGGCCGGGACACCGTCTTGCTGAAAGACGTATTCCGCCTTCTTCGTGATCTTTCTCACCCAGGGCAAGACTTTCGTGGCCGAGATGTCCCTGTAACCACCGGCCGCAAACCACACCGTCGGCATCTTATCACAATTCGGAGTCACGACGCCGAGCATCATTATGGAGGCCGGGTTCTTGGTCATGGACACGTATCGGACCTCGGAGAAATCCTGGCAGAAGCTTACCACGCCGTCTTTCAGCTTGTTGATGACTGGATCGACCATCACTGTTTTTTAATCAGAAAAATGAGAATTCGATTGCCATGACTCTTCAAGTGGTTGAGAGGGCGACGACGGCGCTCCCGACGTTGTTCTCGCCTACGGTCGCTGAACAGAGGCCTTTCCACGCATCTCAAGCTCTTGCCGCCCTCTTCCTTGACAGCTATGGACACCGAGACCATCGAGATGTTTTTCATCTTTCGGAGCGTAGTCATTCTGAGCACTTTCGAAACCCTTTCTCAAAGCCAAGCGGTTGACAACTTGAGGTCTGCCTGAACGAGGTCGATCTTTGAGGTCTTTCCCGTTCTTAAGCCTCTCCGCGACTCTGTGGACAGTCAGCCGGCTGAGGTTAAGTCGTTTTGGCGATGTCGGACTTTTAGGTCCAGTGCAGGAGAGCAGAGATCTCTACCTTTTCACTTCCATCTCGACACACCTTCACACAATGGAAAAGACGTTTTAATGACACGCGCTGGAAGAGCCGAACTTTAAGTTTGTCTGACGGAACTTTTTCTATCACACACATAAACCTCTCGAAAGAAAAAAAACAAAAACGAGTGTAACAGAACATTTGAAAAAACTGGTAAATTCAATCCCCATTTAAAACTTAAAAAAAAACAACGACGGCTCCGTCAGAAAGAAATAAAGTAGAAAAGATGGGGACAGAGAAAATACGAAGATATATAATAGCCTGAGTGGTCTACCGATAAAACTAATGAGGCGCTAGGAACCAAGAGTCGGGTAACTATCTCGAGAGTGCTAATAATTGGAAATGAATAATTTTGAATATAATTTAGTGGGGCTACCCCCAGCAGCCCACCAATATCCTCCGATCTCTGGCCAGTCCGCACAAAGATCCCACCTCGCTCTTTAATGCAAAGTAACACGATGAGTAAAGTTGTCAGTTTGCGGGGGCAATAGTTTCTTTAATCAACTCTGCTTCACAATGGATAAAGCCTCCCATCCATCTAAATTAACATTACGGAGATAGAGTACAAAAGTAAAACGGGGATTGGGCTGAGGAGGGGTTAGTGATAACAGCATCCTGCAACGGAGCAGGCAAACCGTTAGATCACTCCAACAAGCGAAACTATAACCCAGCAACCGCTTCTCTTCTTATCGGGCTGAGTTGTAATTTTTATGCGCTGGACGAAGCGACAATAAAATATATTTATCTGCTAATCCCAGCATCCTATAAATCTCTGGTTGAAAACCAAAAAACAGTGCCAAGCTTTGTGAAGGGAAAAGGGGATTGTTTTGAATACAACCACCCCTTCTCAAACTTTTCCACTGCTTCCCGACATCTCAAATAAAATTACATTGCAAGAAGCGATGGGGAAAGAGGGAGTCCTTTTACTTCCCCTACAATTCATGACACGAAGTTTCCCTTTGGTTTATTTTTTTTTATAAACTGAATTATTTTTTCCTTACTCGAAAAAGGAGAAAAAAAAAAACATCGGCGAGGGAGACAAAACAGCTGCCAAGGATATTAACCAGAGGGAGCAAAAAGATGAAGGATGCGTTCGTAGGAGAACCACCTGAAATGGAGCTGGGCTACAGAAGTCACTAACGTTCATAACCCAGGAACGAAATTTTTGACTCAAAGTAACTAACGCTTACAACGGCGGAGGGGGCCGTTTGAGACTTTTGAGTCTACTCTGCTTAAACCAGTTCCTACAATATATGCAAGCATAAAAAGGAGAATGGTCATTACGTATATTTGTTGAAATTTGGTCTGTTCTCTTTCTTTTTCCAAGCAAATTTCCTCCCCACTTTACATCAAATTGTTAGTCATTGACAAAATTAGCTTCACTGTGCACCGAAACAAACCCATTCTAACTCTTATATCCATTTCTTTTCTCACCATGATATTAACATTAAGCAAGCCGTTGCATCAGGTATTTTTTTGAGAGCACATAGGATATGTTACCCTTGCTTTCTAGAAGACGAGATTACATATATAACCTGCAGTTTCATTGAATTAAATTCTCCCATCCACGTGATCAATGAAAGTTTATCTAAAGCAAATTCTACTCATTACCGTTCCAAGGATAAAAACAAATTTACTACTACGAAGTGTCTATCCCTCCCCTTTTCTCACCTCTTCAAATGAGTGAACAGAGTTATTTCTTCAGGCCGAACCACATTTAAATACACTTTTTCTATCCTTAAATCTTTCCCTTCGAGCAAGACCGTGGATCTGCCAAAGGAAGCAGGTGTATATTTAATCCCGTGTGGCTCTACAAACTGTCCCTCATTCTACATAGGAGAGATCGTCAGAACCTTAACAAAACAAATTTATAAACATAAAGGTGATGTCAGACGAGGCAGTACCACATCCAGTATTTTTAATCATATTAGCAATTTCAACCACCAAATTGACTATTCATAGGCACAAATCATATATAATTGTAAAGATTTCCATAAAAGAAAAATAGTAGAATCTATATTAATAGAAGAAATTCCCAATTTTAATTTGTCAGATGGACAATTGAAATGCAGCCTCCATTCCCGTAACCTCATCGTAAACAGCTTAGTCAACGATCTTAGACTCACAACCCGTGATTAATGACCTTTTTCCCCCGTTTTGTGTTTCTTTGTGTTTTTTTTCTGATCTGCACACTATTTATAGACTCTTGTAACAATTGCATTCTCAGTATACGACTGAAGAGGGTATGATAAATTACATACCGAAACTAGTCTCGTAAATTAAACTTTTGGCTCCTATACAGTGGTTTCACTATCATAGACCATAACTCGCCATTGAGTCATTTTACTTATATATATATATATATATATATATATATATATATATATATATATATATATATATATATATATATATATATATATATTTAGGTAGGAGGCCATGTTGTATGCATGTGTTATTAAAGTCAACAGCGTTATTGATTTTGACTTGCAATTTCTTGATTTGCCCTACAAGTCTCTTAACAGGATCTTCGAGGAAAGAGAAAATAGCCACAAAGGACATATTTTATTCCTAGAGACTTTCGACCGCAGTGGGTCATCTTCAGGGAAATATGGTAGTAACTCTTATAATTTTGTCTTTGTCTTTGGGGAAGTGATGAGTAAGTGAGTGTGAGAGATAGTGGTGTATTAGAATAGTGGGGTTTGGGGATAGTAGTGAAATAAGGAAGTCTGAGAGTTGCAAGATTTGCAAAAGGTGCCTGGAGATCAGGCTAATCTCTTTCTTTGTTTGTTTTTGTTTGTTATAATATTATTGTTTTTATAGATGTATATATATATATATATATATATATATATATATATATATATATATATATATATGTATACAAGTATGTATGCATGTATATATTATTATTATAAGGCGTTCAAACCTTTGGATTCTTGTACAATTTGCTTTAACTTATTAACTTACAATGTAATTTGGTTGTTTAGATTGATTTTATGATTTATGTTTCTTCTTCGATTCTTACGTGTTGTCTTATTTAATTTTATAACTGTTATGCTTTATTCTTATTTAATATTTGTGTTCTGTATGTTATTTTAGTTCTGTCACTGTTTTTCTATATTCGTATTTGGTAGTTATGTATTTGTGGGCACGTATTTAATTGTTTTCTTCATCTTGTTCTTCTTTCTTCGTTGTCTTCATTAGGTTGTTTTGGTTTTCTTGGTTCTTGATGTATAGTCGGTTCGGTTGGTCATTTTCGGTTAGTTTTCATCATCGGTTTGGTCGGTAGTTTAATCCCATGCAAAAAATGGGACAATTGCGTCTTCAAGCTCGCTGACGTTGCTTGGGAATCTTGCGCGGCTGGGACCTTGTTGGTTTTCTACGATGAGTGTTCTGATTTCTTCATTGCAATACGTTATTATTTTCTCTTTCATATCTGACGCTCTTTCCTTTAAGATCGTATTGAGCGGTTTGATGTCGACCGCTCTGTGCAGATCCACTTGCTTCCTCCACTCCCTCCTTCTTGTGTTAGTAATAAGGTACATCCATTTATTTTGTTCCTTTTGCAACTCTTTTTGTGATGTTTTTGAGGCTCCGTACAGAGTTGCAGAGGGATAGATGAGGGTGGGTCTGACTAGCGTCAGGTATATTTTCTTCTTGTTCTTTTGGCTGAGATTTCTGAAGTTGTAGAGGGTTCTGACTGCCGGGGTTGCTTTTTGAATCCGTTCTGTGAGGTGCTTCTTGTACCCGTTAGAAGTGATCTTCAATCCGAGTACATTGCACTCGTTTGTGTAGGGATAACGCGTATCCTCCACTCTCACATCCGCTGTTTTTCTTCTTCCTAATGGGACGATCTTGTATTTGTCGCCATTAGTTCGGATTTTCCATTTGGATTCATAAGCGTTGATTTTTCTTATTTCCTCGGCAGTCTTTCGAGCTTGCCAAGGCGCGTTTCTATATCCACTTACTATGATTTGAGTTATGTCATCGGCGAACTGTATATTCAGACTAGAGGGGTGGGTTGGCTCTGGTATGTCGGCTGTATATATCGAGTATAGGGTTGGACTGAGGCACCCGC
The DNA here is from genome assembly GCA_963969495.1 of Ceratothoa steindachneri. NCBI lineage: Eukaryota > Metazoa > Arthropoda > Malacostraca > Isopoda > Cymothoidae > Ceratothoa > Ceratothoa steindachneri. The sequence continues at coordinate 89,822,181 of OZ018329.1, forward strand.
CTTGAGGCAATCCTGCCTGTATATTAAAGGCAGGACCGTCCGTGCGCCCTATACTGATGTAGGCCGACCTCTCCATGACATAATCACAGAGGATTTTTTACAGTTTTGAGCTTAAACCTAGCTGTAGAATCTTGTATTACATCCCCGTTAGCCATACTTTATCGAATGCCTTTGACACATCTCTGCACACTATGTCGATATAGCAACTGCTTTTCTTCGCTTGAGCAATCTTTCCCATGCCATTTATTGCCATCTCGGTGCTTCTCTTCTTTCTCAAGCCGTATTGCATTTAGTTGTATAGTATTTTTTCTAAGTGATATTTCCAGAAGGGATATTGGTCGATAACTCTCTTTTCTCGTCGTTGGTTTTCCAGGTTTGGCAATGAATATCATTTTTGCCGTTTTGTATGCGTCGGAAAAGTAGCCCACATTTAGGCAGGCATTGAAGATGTTGAGTAAACCTTCCCGTACGCATCTCGGTGCTTTAACGAAGTTTAACTTTGTCAAGCCTGATCGTCCTGGTGCCTTTTGCTTAAAAGAGTGGAGCGCGCTTTCTAGTTCTTCTAGCGTCACTCTTTCTTCTTCTTCTTCTTTCTGCCTGTTCACTTGGTGGTTAGGATGCGTCCTCTCAATGATTTCATTCAGCTCGTCTATAATCCGATTTTCAAAATCTATGTCAAAGTCTTCATTTCCTTCTTCACTGATTCTGAAAATCTGTTCCCAGTATTGCCTGATAATCTCTTCCATTTCATTATCTTCCATTTTAATTTCTCCTTGGGGCTTTATTCTCAATCTCCTGATTTTCGCCCAGAATTCTTTCGGTGTTGCTTCGCTATCTAGTTCTTCGATAGCTTCATTCCATTTTGCCTATTGCTGTTCGTAGATCAGAATGTTCAGTTCTTCCTTTATCTCTCTCATACGGTATATTATATCACGGGATATTCCCGTGTTGATGCTAACCTGATATAATACTTTCAGTTCACGGTGCAAACCTTTCATACGATCGGTCCACTTGTACGTTGAAATTGTTTTATATGTGCTTTTGGGAATCGACTCTCTGTCAGCCTCGCACATATGGGCCTCTAGCCGCTGCATTTCTTCGTCTATTTTCTCGACCGTTGATTCTTCGAGGTTCGCTGGGATGTAATTTCTTAGCATTCGCTCCTAATTATCCCAATTCGCCCTGTTGTAATTCTTCCTTGTATGCGATGGCACCATTATAGGGTTAACGTTTATCTGTAGATTAATCCCTATATGGTCGCTACAAGGTATTACTTCAGGGCTCATGTGATAGTTGAAAGGTAATAGGAAGTTGGCCAAGCAGATGTCCGGCTTGGTGGCACTCCTTTCCGTGATGAAGGTCGGAAAGTCGGGGACCAGTCTTTGGACGATGTTCCTGCTTTGGGTATACCCGGACTCGGCACAGCGTGCGTTCAGGTCCCCCATAAATATCGTGGGGACCATTCACTCGAATATACTCGCAAGAATGTGGTTAGGCAAATAGTCGCGTCTTGGGGTTTGGTATCCCGTGGCCACGACCATCTTTCCCAGACTTATCTCTACCTCTATGGCGAGATAGGATTCTTCCAAGTTCCTGAGTTGCTTGAATTTGATTCCCTTCTTTATCGCAATGGCTGCTCTGTCGTAACGTTCTTGTGAATGGTTTACTATTAACACGTCATAGTTCCATATCTTGATTATGTCCCTATCCGTGTTAACTCCGTGTTCCGAAATGAGAATGATATCAGCATCGATTTGTTGGAATATATTACCGTAGTGCACTCTTTTTGTGGTCCATCCGTCGGTGTTAATACTCAAGATTCTTAAGCTGTCTCTTTGCATTATGGGGGGGCTTAACTACCGCTTCTTCAGTCTGGGGTCCCTGTTAGGGACCTTTTGAGGTGCAGGGGATGGATTTTGTTTCATCTTTTCCTGGATTACTTCCATGTCATTGGTCTTCTTAGTTAGTTGTTTTCTGGGAGGGCTGGGAGTTTTTGATTTACTCCTAGAGGCCCTCTGTGACCTCGTTCTTGGCTATTTTTCTTCTTCTTCTTGTGAGTCGCTTGATGACTCTTCTTCAGTGTCATCCGAATCTTCCTCAGATATAGACTGTTTCTCTTCTTCACCTCGTAGTCGTATGGATGAGGCTGTGCTCATATTTAGAATTTTTAGGGAGTCCGGCGACTTGGGCACTTTGATGGTTGGCAGGTTGTTTGCCTGAAGTAGTGAATTGAGCTCACTCTCATAGCTACCTGGGTTTCCCATGTTAGTGATATGGGTGTAGATGACGCGTCAGAATCCTAGAGCTCAGATCTGAGTTGAGCTGCATCGTCGGTTGATTTACGACTGTTTGATTCGATCTCAATGCTGCGGTCGCATAGCTTTGGGTACTACAGACTCGAGCTTCTTCCTCTTTCTTTTTTATTATTTCTTTTCTCCTGGGACAGTTAAGTGCTAAGGTTCGGTGGTCCCCGTTGCAGTTTAGGCCCTTTTTCGTTGTTGAGGATCATTCTTTAGATCTATGTCCCTCTTGCCCGCATTCTAAGCATAGCTTCATGTCCTTGTTGGGGCAAAAGTGTCTTGTATGGCTCTCCAGTTTGTAGCAGGAAAAACATTTAAATATTGTGAAATTTTTCCAGCTCAATATTTTCCGATGGGATCCTCATGCTGAAGGCTAGGAGCCCATCTCTTTTTGTCTTTTGTGCCATCTCAGTGGTTTCGAATGTGATTTTGAACACATGGGTGTGGTTATTGAACTTGATTAGTTCCTTTATCTTCGCCCATGTGTTTTGTGCCTCAATTTCCTTCTTTATCTCTTCGGTGGTTCTTTCTCAAATCCATCCTTCGATTTTGCGGCAGATGACGCTCCTATTGGCCGTCACCTGGGGGTGGGGTCTTGCCTCAAGCCCGATTTTCTTTAGGGCCTCCCTACCTCGGGAGGACAGTAGCTCGTCCACGTCCTTCGTTTCCGAGCGCATTGCAATGTAGCCGTTGGTTTCGTCGATCAAACGGATCAACGCAACCTTAAGTTCTTCGAATAGAACCCGGCATACATCAGCTTTGGCCGGGGAGCCGCCTGAGGGAGACTCTCTTAGTTGTTTCCATCTCCCCTGAAGGGAGGGGCGGGGGAGGGGGCCTTGATCCGGGTGATTCCTCTTCTGCTTTTCCAAGTCTTCTTTCTTGATTCGTGTAATGTGTATGAGTTTTATGTAGGTGATGTTATATACTTTAGTGTTTGAGATAGAAAATTCAGAATAGGGGTGTTCCCCACCATAGTGCGGCCCCGTGCCCCCGCTAACCAGTACTGCAATTGATGGGATGATGAGAGATGGGCCCGGGAAGGGATCCTCCAAGGGGTGAATTATGGCGGATTTGATGATGGATGAAGACCGAATCAACTTCCTTCACCCGGTGGGTGCCGCCCCCTTGTGGGTTTTTAAATTCGCAACTGCATCCTCCATAGCATAGAGACGGTTGCATGTCCCTCTATGATCTTGGGCGGTAAACCCCCATCGATAAAGCTAACAGAGTCTGCAGTCCGTCCCTTTGCCCGGGGGCCTCTGAAATTGATTTCAGCTGTGGGCTAATCCTCAAACCAGCTTCCGTCAATTCCCCCAATTATGTTATATCACAGTCGACTGGCATAGTTGGAAAGAGGGTTATGAGCAGTTCATGTCCACGATTGCACGGTGTCCGCCGACGGGGAACGATGTAGGAAGCTTTAGCGCTCATGTGTTTTCTTCGTGATGATGAAAAAATAGCAATACTCTCTTTCTAAACACAACCAGAAGGCTGTTTTAAATTCGGCTGGTTCGGCTCACTTGTCTTTGCTTCGAACGTAAGAATTCTGAAAAGTGCGAATATTATTCGGTGAGAAAACTTTACGTATGCACGTCAAGATTTAACTGCGAATAACGTTCCGTCCTTATAATCGATGGTATATTCACTCTTAGAAAAATTGGGATAGTAGTAGATAAAAGTGGGTGAAAATTTTAAAGTGGGGAGAGGGGTTTTGCCCTAGTAGGAGGGCATCGCAGTTTTTTTACTTTTTGAAATTTCCTTTAATTATTCATTGTATGTAGTGTCTACTATGTATTGGTTTATTTTCGTGTAGCTGGCGTGTTCTTCTTATTGTTCGTGTTTCTATTGTTATTTTACTTATTTTTAGTTACAGTTTTGAGCATTCAAGCCTTTTATAGCTTTTGGCTCAGCAATTTACCTGTTATCAGGTATTACGGTTACTCTGTATTTGTTTCGTTTAGACTGTGTTGTTTCATGGGTATCTGTTATGTGTATATAGATGTAATGTTTTTTTGTGTACAGTGTTTGGTACTTGGGAATTGGTTACGTGTGACTTTCTCACGCAGTCGTGCAGGAATGTTTAGTCTGCCACCTGTTCCCTGTAATTCCGGAATGACATCATTTGTAAGAGTTAACCAGACCCTTTTTCCCAATTTCTGGGTGAAGATGTTGATGGGGTCCAGTTTCTTCCTTGTGTGGAGTTCCCTCTGACGGCGTTGGTCCCGCCTTCTGACTTTGTTGATCAGTAGGGATGCAGGGTTCTGTATTCGCTGCATTTTTCCCATTGAGGTCTTGTTTGCCGCTTGAGTCACTACTGCGGGATAGATGCGCTTAGCCCGGACGTACATCAGGTATATCTTCCTAATGTTGGACGAGCTAAGGTCTCTAAACCTGTATAGCTTGGAGATTTCTCTCCTTGCCAGGTTCTGCCTCTCTGTGTAGTGTCTCGAGTATGCGTGGTCGGAGAACTTTAGGCCCAGGACAGTGTCTTCGATGGAGTAGCCGTATCTCCTCCCCTCGATGATTATGGGGTACGTCAACGTGCGGCTTAGTGGGACGATCTTAAACTTGTCCCTATTAGTTCTAATCTTCCAGCGTCTCGTACTGGTTGATGTTGTCGATTTCCGCTATGGTTCGCGCCGCCTGATCCCTTGCCTTCTTTACCGGGCACGGGACGATCTGGGTGATGCCATCTGCGAATTGCAGATACATCGTGTCCCTGTGCGCCGGTGTTGGGAGGTCGATGGTAAAGACCAAGTAAAGCAGAGGGTTCAGGCAACTTTCCTGTGGAACACTGGCCTTCAGTTCGAATTCGGGTCCTCTGTGTCCTTCGATCATGAGACATGCCTTTCTGTCCATGACAAAGTCACAAAGGATCCTTTCCAGGATTGGGTCTAGCTGGAGGTTAAGGATCTTGTATTGTAGTCCTTCCAGCCAGACTTTATCGAAGGCCTTCTGCACGTCCCTCAACATGTCTACATAGAACCTATTCGCACGGCAATAGGCGATTTTTTCTGTTAGGAGCGCTAGGCCTGTGTCAGTGCCCCTTTTTTGGTCGAACACATGTTGTTGGGGGTTGTGCGCTCCTAACTCGCTCAGTTGAGCTGGTAGCTTATTTGCTATGATCTTTTCAAAGATCTTGCCGAGCATCTCCGGAAGAGAGATCGGGCGATAGTTTGCCACCTGGTCTGGGGGCTTATTTCCTTTCGGGATGAAGATGATTAGCTATCTTGTACCCGTCCGGAAAATAGCCTGTATTCAGGGTGGCATTCATGGTGTCAACCAGTCCCTGAATGATTTGCCTCGTGGCATTCACGAGGTTGTTTTTCGTGACCCCAGACCAGCCTGGTGCCCTTTGCTTGAAGGACCTTATGGTCTTCATGGTCTCTTCGAAGGTTATTGGGCACCCGTGGCCAACCATCTCTCTTTCCTGAGATACTTGCGGGTGGGGGTGGGTTCTATGAATCACTGTGCCGAGTTCTTCGAGCAGTTGGTCTTCGAAGTCCTGGTCGAAGTCGTCGTTCTCCTTAGGGGTAATAGCGAAAATCTTTTTCCAGTGCGTCCTGAATCTTTTTTCGAGAGACTCTGGATCCTCAATGATTTCCTCTCCATCTTTTATTTTTATTCTGGCTTTGGTGGGCAGTTCCCTAAGTCTTCGAATTGTATTCCAAAAACTTACTGGACTGACCTCCCTCTCCAGCGTACCTATGATGTCATTCCAGATTTCCTTTTGTTTTTCTGTGATTGAGTGTTTTAGTTGTTCCTCGCTCAGTTGTCTCATTCTGGCTATCCTTTCCCTATTTGGGCCTGTCCTGCCTATCTCTTCGAGGATTTCCCTATGTTCCCGAGCGTTATTCCTCATCTCGTTCGTCCACATAGGTTGTGGGAGCATTTTATAGAAGATCCTGGGGACGCATCTCTCGTCGGCTTGGACGAGGAGATTAGTGATGGTGTTTATCTCCTCGTCCACCTCTTCGAGATTGGCGTCTCTCAGGTCGGCTGGTTGGTATCGCCGAGTATCTCTCTATATAACTCCCAGTTAGCTTTCGCATAACTCTTCCTAAGTGGGACTGGCATAAGAATCGGTGCCAGCGAGATAGTTGTTAGGATAGGGATATGGTAGTTTGGTATTTTTATTGTGGTTGTTTCAGTGTTTAAACCGTGTTCAGAAATAAGGATCAGGTCGGGATCCACCGTGTGGAATATGTTTCCGTATTGGATGGATTTCTCTTCCCAACCGTTGGTGTTGAGTGTGAGTATTTTTAACTTGTTGCTGGTGTTTTCCATGTTTTGTTTGTTTAGTGTTCTTGTTTTCTATGTGAGTGTGAGTGTTCTCCTTTACTTTTTGTCTCTTCTCTTTCTTCCATTTCGAATTTTACTAAACTCTGCTTCCCTTATGGTGAGGCAGGAGTCCGTATGTAGTTTAATTTTCGCCGCCATGAGCGCCTCGTCTACTGTTGCCTCTTGCAACTGCGCGTCATAGCTCCATTTTAGTTGTCCTGTTTTTACCCCTTTAACTATCTCCCTGATGTTGGGGTCTGCTGGTAATGGGGTTTGCTCTGTCTTGTAGAAGAGCATGTTAAGCTCTTCTCCATCTAAATTCTTAGGCAATTGGGGAGCCTTTCCCCTGCTAGCGCTTCTCGCTCTCTTGGTATATTTGGGGGGTTGGGCCTATTCTTCTTCCTCATCTTCCGAGGAAGACACGGAGCTAGTGAGGTTTCCTACAGCTTGTTTAATCCTTTTTTCAGCTTTCTTCACCTGCATTTCCCTTTTCATTTGGGCTTCTATCTTCGGGTCTCTGCTCTTAGTTCTGTGGGTGGCTTGGGGTCTCTCAGTAATTTCTGCTCTGGCTTCTGTTGGTGGGAAGGGTGTTGCTGGGGGGCTTCTTCTTCGGGTTCGTACTGTAGTTGCAGAACATCCCCCGATGGATGGTTGTCCGGGAACCACATTTCTTCTAGACCAATTTTCTTGAGCATTGTGTTCAGCTCGGTCGAGAAGCATCCCGGGTTAGTCAGGTTTCTCACGTGCGCATACATGATGCACGTGAGAATTTTAGTCGAAATTTTGTTCCCAAACTTCAGATATGTCTTCGTGGCTGGGGCACTTTCGACTGTCCTTGCGGGAGGGCTCTGGCTGCTTGAGCGTAGGTGTTAGCTCTCCTTATACCCTCCGCCTTTCTTTCTTCCACTTTCCTTTTCACCATGGCTGTAGTCTGTGTTTCCACGTCGGTTTTTGAATTTCACCACTTCTGTTATCCTTGCCCACTGCTGGTTTCTCATAATCTCTTCTTTTATTTCCTCCTTAGAATGTTGGCCTATCCAGGGATCCAACTTTGTGCAGACCACACTTCTGTGTGCCTGGATCTGGGGAAGGGTAGTGGGTTGGAGGTTTATTCCCCTCAAGATTTCCACCGCTTCTTCTTTGGTGAGTTTCTCCACGTCGTTTTCCTTTTCGCATATAGCGACATAGCCTGTCGGCGCATCGAGCAGGCGGAGCACAGCGACGTTTAGTTTCCCGAATAAGGTTTCGTATACCGTCCCCTTATCCGGTTTCTCCAAGCCACTCACAGTTCTTAGCGGTACGCTTGGAGCATTAGAGTCCGCCATTTCTGCGTGCAGTCCCTTGAAGAGGGGGTGCACTAACTCTCTTTGTTAACCTTTTATATTCTTTGATGAGCCTTCTACAATCACACCCCTTCTCAGGGGTGTGATTGTATGGCGGACTTATTGACAACGCATCCCCCCCCCAAGGGTTTTAATCGCGACCGCTCCCCAACATACCATAGAGACGGTTGTATGTCCCTCTATGGTCCTGGAAGGGGCCTCCGCTGTAATGAGCAGCGGAGGTTGCAGTCCGTCCCTTGTCCGGAATTATTTCTGACATTGTTCTCGGCTGTGGGCTAATCCTCAAACCAGCTTCCTCCAATGCCCCCAATTATACCAATGCAACTGCTCGGCATAGTTGGGACGAAAAGTGAATGGCAAATCTTCCTCACATCTGGCAGCAGGTAACTTAGGGGAGCAGGGCTGGGGACTTAAGCATTCATCTGCCTAAGTGGGCCCTCTAAAAAGAAAAGATGAAAATTAGTAATGATAGGTGAATAGTGATGATTTAAAATACTCTCTTTTGTGACAAGGGGTTTTTCGGAGGACAGTGAAGTTTCTTCAAGAATTCCGAGCAAGCATCCTTATAATTTATTATTATGGTATATTTATTTGTAGGAAAGAGTACAAGACATTAATATAAAATAATTCATACAATGTTATAGTTAGAGTGTTGAAAAGTAAAAATTATCGCTGAGAAGGGGAAGGATTTAGTCGGAGGCAAAGATACATAAAGTGGGTCCTCCTGGGGCAGGATTACGCAGGAGCTCAGCTTTTTGTTAATTTACAAAGCTTTTAACCTTTTATTTTTACCCACTAATAGGGTTTTGTATTTAAATTATTATTCGAGTTTGTTATGATAATTTTTTGTTTATTCACTATTTCGCACTTTAGATTAAGTTTCGTATGTTGTTTTTAATTATTTCTATCTAATTACACTTTTAGTTATCGCTGCTTATTTACCTATTATTTCTATATTCTTATTTAGTTAGCTATTGTTCACTTGTTTTTACTATTATTATATTACACTTGACACGATTAGATTTCACTTGATATTTTTACTACTATCTTCTAATATCTTATATTTAACACTGTTGCCTTTATTTTGTTCTTATACCTCTATTCTTATTAATTAGCTATTATTCACTTGTTTATACTATTGCTACTAATTAGTTGTTATTCACTGGTTTTTACTATTGCTATTATTCACATTAATATAACTTTTCAGATTATCGTTTATTTAATGACTTCATTTAGTGAGCTTTTATTTTTAAATTATTTAGTCTAGATTCACAATTCACTAGTGACACTTATATATTTCGTGCTTGTTTATTTTTATTTTTATTTATTTATTTTTATTTTTCCGAACTTCACTTTTAATTTTAATTGTTTTTCACTTTTTTGCGACTAGTTTATTTCCGATGTCCAAATTCCGCACTTGATTCCGGAATATAAATAGTTCCGCTGCACAAGATGCTTTCGACTTCCTTTGGGGACCGTTTGGTGTCCTGGGGGCTGGAGGACCCATGTCCGCCTTCTGGGCCTCTTGTTTCTCGAGGAGGTGGAGGACACCACTCCACAGCTAACGAAAATGTGATTTGTCCGGTAATGGCGTTTTGGCAGTCCTTTCCTAACCGTTTCCTCCTTTGCCAGGACCAGATGACTCGGGACACTACTCTACTTTACTTACTCTACTCGTCCTTATAATTTTGGACTTGGACATAAAAAGTAGTGAAAAGGAAAATACATACACACATATATGATTGCAACTGCAATCATGTATGCATATATGTATATAATAGTGGAAGATAGATAGGTAGGCATAGCTTTCTCTGATGAAAAGGATAGAAGGGGTAGAAAATCCCCGGTGATAGGGAATCGCAGGCATTGTTAGAGGTTGGTGTCCTTCTCTTTATTATTTGATCAAATATTCTTGTTGGTATTTGTACTGTTTTCTGCTTCTTTTTGTTTCGTTCTTGTTTGGGTTGCTATTGATTAGCATGTTTGGTTGTGTGGTTGTTTGTTTTGTTTGTTTGTTTTTTATGTTATTGGTTGTGTTCATTATGTTTCTTGTAATTTGTAGTGGTTTTCGTAGCGTTCAAGCCTTTGTATGTTGTTGTTGTATGTTCTGTGTTTCCCTCGTTGTTCATTTAAGTGTCTTCAGTGTTCTTCTTCTTGTTCAAAATTGTGTAGTCTATTAATTGGTATGTTTAGTTTTATGTGAAGATTGGGTCTTCTCGTCTTTCTGTCTGTTTTCGTCATGTAGCGGAATGTTGATATGTCTTTGTCTGATTTCGTCCGTCAGGAGTATTGGGATTTTCTCACAGATTTTTCGGGCTCTTCCTTGCAGCTCCATGTTGATTGGAGTCAACTGGATGCCTTGGTGAAGGTCTCTCTGCCTCTTTCATTCTCTCCTCCTGGTGCCTGTTATTAGGAGTACACCTTTGTTTTGAACTCTTTGGAGGAGTCGTACTTTGTTTTAGGAACTAGTATTGATAGATATTGGTGGATATAGGAGCTTCGATCTAATGAGCGCGTTGTAGATTTTCTTTTTGTTAGCTGTGTTCAGGTTTCGGAAACTGAACAGCTTTGAAAGCTCTACCGCGCTCGCGCTGCTGCCTGAGCAACGTGACTACCGTATCTTTTACTACCTATCTTTAGTCCAAGTACTGTCCCGTCGTTACTGTAAGGAATCCGGGCGTTATCGGTCTCGATGTGGGCCGGTTTCTTACGGAAGAATGGAATCACTTAAACTTTTGGGTGTTAGTGGCTATCTTCCATCCTCTTTCGAACCTGTTGATATGGTCGATTTCTCTGGCGGTAATCTGTGCCATGAGATTGGGATTTTTAAAGGGGGCAATCATGATCCGAGAGATGTCAGCGAACTGAACATACAGGGTGTCCTCCCTGACCGGGTCGGGTAGGTCGAGGGTATATATATTGTAAAGGAGGGGGCTTAGGAACCTCCCTTGCGGTTTAGTCCGAGTCTTAGTATTTTGAACTGAAGCCCAGTTCTCCATACGTGGGTCAAACGCCTTCTTCACATCTCTGAGCACCAGGTCAGCGTATCTTTTTTGGCTAGCAATCTTCGCCAGTTTTTCGATGATGACTGCTCGCGCCGTATCAGTCCCTCTCCCTCTTCTAAATCCATGATGGTGTTGGTTATAGGGTTGTTTCCCTCCATAAAATTTTGGATTCGACTACCAAGGATCTTCTCGAAGACCTTGCAAGCCACTTCGAGGAGGGAGATGGGTCTGAAATTTGCTGGTCTGTCGGGAGATTTCCCAGCTTTTGGAATGAAGATCATTGTGGCGATCTTCCATTCGCATTCCTTAGATTGACCAGCCCCTCTAAGATGTTATGGGGGGCATTCACCCAGTTAAGTTTGGTCAACCCTGTTTTACTTGGTGCTCTCTGTTTGAAGTAACGTAGCCTCGTCAGTAATTCTTCTGTCGTTACTCTTCTTCCGTAGCCTGTCATCTCTCTGTCAGCAGTCGCGTTATTAAAGGAGTATGTCCTGTCTAGTAGAGATCTTAATTGGTCATGAATTTGTTCTTCAAAGTATAGGTCGAAGATTTCGTTTTCTTCTGGAGTGATGGAAAATACATCTTTCCAGTAGCTTCTGAACTCCTCTTCCGTTTCTGTCGCGTCCATTTTTGTCCCGTCATCATTACTGAGGAGAATGGTTTTGTCAGGCGGCTTACCCTTCAATCCGGATAGTGTGTTGCAGAATGTTCGGGGATCCGTTTCTTCGTCAAGTTTGTCGATAAGGTCATTCCAAAGTGCTTGTTGTTGCTCTGTTATGAGAGTCTTCATTTCTGTCCTTAGCGTTAGTAACCGTCTGTTTTTAATTCTGTCTGTGCTAGTCAGTCTAATATCTTCGAAAAGTCTTTTATATTCGTCTGTTAGGTTATATAGTTCTTGAGTCCACCTTGGTGCTGGTAACGTTTTGAATGAGGTTTTGGGTACCGTTGCGCGGTGCGCTTCCACCATTGCCTCCGTCAAACTTGCCAGTTCCTGGTCGATCTCCTCCAGGGTGGCTTCTTCGAGGGGCTCAGCTCTGAACTCACCGAGAAGCGTATGGTACTCTTCCCAGTTCGTTCGGGAGTAGCATTTTCGCTCCCTGACGGGTATTTGGATGGGGCTCGATGAGATTTTGATTAAGGTAGCGACGTGGTCGCTGGGGATTAGAGGTCCGGGCTGGATATGGTAGTTGTAGGGAAATTGAGGGCTGGTTAGGGTGATATCTGGTTTGGTTGCGTAGGTGTCGGTGATAAAGGTGAGGAAGTCGGGCCCGATGCGGGCAACGATACCTCTATCAATAAGGTTCTTCAGGTTCTTTCCCTTCTTGTTTAGACCTCCGGTATAACCGGATTCCTGGCATCTGGCGTTGAGGTCCCCCCCGAACAGGACTGTTCTCCCGTGAGCACACAGTTGGAGAAAGTTGTGCATCGGGATATAGTGTCGTCTTGGGGGTTGGTACCCTGTTGATACCACAAGTGGCCCCAGGGTGGTTTGGACCTCAATGGCCAGATAGGATTCGTCTAAAGAAGGGAGTAGTTTGAACTGAATACCTTTCTTGACTGCGATAGCGGCGCCATTAAAACGTTCCTGGCTATGGTTCTTAGTCGTCACGCAGTAATTAAATATCTTTATAGTCTTCTGTGAGGTGTCTATACCGTGTTCTGATATCAGGGTCGCAATTTCTAATAATATTGCCGTAAGTCACTTGTTTGACGATACATCCGTCAGTATTCATCTGTAAGATTGTCAAGTCCATTTTTTTAGTCTGTCCATGTTGTCTGCCAATTAGTCGTTTCTATTAACGTATCTCTTGGGGGTGGAGGGGCTGGCTGGAGGAGATCGGCACTTGCCGGATCTCTTTTTCTTGTACTCCGAATTCGTTAGTCACGAAAGCGTCCTGGTTGAGCCAGACCATCCCAAGGATGAGGGCCTCTTCAACAACCTTCTCTGGGATGTCCTCGGAGTACTCCCATTTGTATCTACCGGTGGTCACTCCGTCGCTCACATCTTTGTCGTATTTTACTTCAGGAAAAGGGGCGTCATCAGTGGTGAAGATTTTCAGTTCGATCCTCCTCCCGTGGTAGGCATGCTTGCCCTCCTTCGACGGAGAAGTTGACCTGCCCCTCTGCCGGATGGATGATCGCTTAGAGCGGCTACCATGGCGATGCTTATTTTTCGTTCCTCTGGGCAATTTCACCTCAGGAACGGTAGTGGCGGATTCAGTTATTGTTGTGGTATTTGATTCAAAATTTTATTGGGTTGGGTTTGTGGGAGCGGGAACATCAATTGTTTGTGGAGCGGCTGGTCTTGGTTGTGTGGGCTGCATCTGGATGCGAAGGACTTCCTCCGAGCGTGGGTTCTCGGGGAACCACATCTCGTCCATCCCGTTGTTTTTTAGCATCTGGTTAAGCTCCTTTTTGAATGAGCCGGGGCTGGTTAAATTGGCAATGTGCACATAATAAATGCAGCACATGATCTTAGTCAACTGCTCGCTCTCAACCTTAAGGTAGGTGCATTGAGCTGCTGCCTCGCCGACTGCCGCCTTTGCCAATTTGGCATAAGTTATATTGGTCTGGGCCTCTTCTTCGTCTTTCTTCTGCTGTTGTTGTTTTCTGATAGCAGCCTTCTTTGCCGGGCATGACATTGCCATGGCTGCATGCTCCCCGTTGCAGTTAATGCAACGCTTTTCGGAGCTTCTGCAGTCACACCAGATATGTCCAGTTTTGCTGCAGATGGAACAAATGGACTAGGTTTTGGGGCAAGATTTTGCGGTGTGCTCATTTAGCTTGTAGCACTTAAAACAAGTTTGAATTTGGGTAAATTCCTCTCTTTCTATTTGGTCAGGGCAGACCCTGACGTGGAAAAGGAGTCCAACTTCTTTTGCATTTTGTGCCATCCCCGTGTCGGCGAACACGACTTTGAACACGTGGGTGTAATCTTTAAATTTGTTCACCTCTCAATTTCTTGAGAGATCTCGGCGCTTGAATGATGACCCACCCATGAGTCAAGCCGGCGGCAGACGACACTGCGGTGTGCCTGGATTTGGGGAGGGATTTTGGGTGACATATTTCACCGAATATTTTCGCTCCCTTGGGCGAGGCCAGTAGCTCAGCATCACTTTCGTTTTGGCATATGGCCGTGTACCCAAAAGGCGTTTCGATGAGTCTAACGAGAGCTACATCAAGCTCCCCGTAGACAATGGAGAAGACGTCCCCCCGATCAGGCTTAGTCCTTTCGGGGAGAGTCTTCAGGCTGATCCTGAGTACATTGTTCGTCATTTTGGCGTCATTGTCGTTTTAGTCATTGGTGTAAACAAGTGAAAGATCAGAATAGCGAAAAAAGATAGATAGAATTTCCAAGGTCCAATTAGCACTTTACCTTTTGAAGAGCAGAATTGGTGTCCGATAACTTGCCGTAATCCAGGATTGTAGGTGGCACTGGCACTTTGTGTGGTATTGAATAAATACCACACTCACCGGTAATAATTGGCGGATGGAAAGGTTCAACACATGAAGATTTCACTAATCGAAAAGATCTTCGGAAGCGTTTGGTAAATTTCCGCGATCGGTTACCTCCTTTTGCGAATGTCACATACCGAGAGAAAAGTAAATTGTAACAAAAATCTTAGCAGTCCTTATAATTTTTATTATTATTTATGGCGTTCAAGCCATTTGTCTTCATAACTTTAGTTTAGCTTTGTGTGTGATATGCATTGCTTAATTGTTTATGTTTTTTTCATACTTTTAAGTGCGTGCTTAATGTTTTGGTATTCTTTGTATGCCTGTGTGTTTTAGTTTTTGGTTTTTTCATAGTCAGTAGGGTTCTTGTCGTATTCGGGGTTTTCCTCTTTCTTGGTTTATAGTTGTCTTCTTCGGTGATTGTTTGTCGTAATTGTGAGTTTTTTTGTCTTGCTTGGGTTGATATATTTGTTTAGGTTAGATAGTACACATCATCATGCGTAGAACAGCACTTCGTCCCCGCCAGCCACTCGATTGGCGGAGCTCGGAAATCTGGCGCGACAGTCTGCTCATCTGTTCTGGTTAATCATCTGAGTAATTTCTTCACTCAGTTGCCGATTAACCAGATCCTGCATTTTCCGTGTCGGTTCTTCTATGACTTTGTTAATGGGAATTATCCCCACCTCTCTGTGCAGGTCTTCTTGCCGTCTTCTTTCTTGCCTGCGTGTACCTGTGATTAAGTACATGAATTTATTTTGCACTACTTGAAGTCGGCTCTTTTGTGTTTTCGAGACACAAGAGAGGGTAGAGGCGGGGGTAAAGGAACGTAGATGTTACAAGGGCATTGTAGATCTTCTTCTTGTTGCTTCCACGTAGATTTCTAAATGAATATAGAGTTCTGAAAGCGGCCGAGACTCGAGAAATTCTTTCTTCGACGTACTTCGCGTACCCGGTAGAGGTGATTTTCATACCGAGTACATTGCATTCGTTGGTGTAGGGATATCGCGTATCCCCTACACGCACGTCTGCTCTTAGGGTGCGTCCAATGGGAACCACCTTGAACTTCTCTTGGTTAGTTCTTATTTTCCATTGAGCCTCGTAGTTGTTAAAGTTCGCGATTTCTATCGCTGTCATGCGAGCTTGCCATGTTGCATTCCTCCATGGAGATATGATTATCTGGCTGAAATCATCAGCGTATTGAATATTGAGGGAAGAGGGGTACACAGGGGCTGGGACATCCGCGGTGTATATCAAGTAAAGGGGGGGGACAGACACCCCCCCCTGCGGGAGTCCCGCAGTGAGCGGAAACTTTGGTCCGTCCGTGCACCCTAGACTGACATACGCCGCTCTCTCCAAGACGTAGTCACAGAGAGTTCTTTCCAAGTTTTCACTTAGACTCAGCCGTAAGATCTTATACTGCATGCCCCGCTGACACACCTTATCAAACGCCTTTGATACATCCCGACAAACAATATCCACACAACTCCTGTCCAGTTTGGCTTGGGAAAGCTTTTCCGTAATGACATTGATTGACATTTCCGTACTTCGCTTCTTTCTAAACTCGTATTAGCAAGGGTTGTAGAGGGAGTTTTCTTCCAGGTGAGACACCAGCCTCCCGTTGAGGATCTTCTCAAAGAGTTTCCCGCCAAATTCCAGAAGTCAAATTGGGCGGTAGCTCTCTCTCAACGTTGGGTCCTTTCCATGCTTGGGCAAGAAGATCATCTTTGCCGTCTCTTAAGCATCTGGAAAGTACCCCGTATTCAGACATGCGTTAAAAATACGTATCATTCCTTCGATGATGTTGGCTGGAACCTTTTCGAAGTTTAGCTTCGTAAGCCCCGATTGGCCTGGGGCTTTTTGGCGGAATGAGCGGAGTGCGCCAAGGATCTCTTCTTCGGTGATCTCGGCGTCTCCGTCACGCAGTCTGTCCACCTGGTGATGAGGATGCGTTCGGTGTATTTCCGTGTTAAGCTCGTCTACGATGTTATTTTCAAACTCTATATCAAAATCTTCGTTTTCTCCTTCTGGTATACTGAAGATTCTTTCCCAATAACGCCGGAATATTACTTCGATGTTTCTTTCTGTCATCTGTCTCAATGGATCCATCTTCTTTTTGGATTTCCATTTCTTCTTTTTTCCAGATGATCCTCTGAGACTTTTGACACTTTTCCAAAAGTCTTTGGGAGATGTATCTCAATCGAGGCTCTCGATCGTATCGTCCCATTGTCTATGCTGTTCTTCGAGGATCAACTGGTTGAGCTCTTCCTTGATCTCTCTACTTCGTTATAGCGAGTCAATTGATGCGTTTCTGATATTAAATTCATACATTACTCTCAATTCTCTGTAAAGTTCTTTCATGTACCCAGCATCTGTATGTTGAGATGGTTTTATACTGGGTTTTGGGGATGCAACCCCTATCTGCATTTATAAGATGTTCGTTGAGGTCGGCGAGTGCCTCGTCTATCTCCTCGAGAATTGCCTCATCCAGATTTGGTGGGCGATAGGCCTCGAGAAGATCCACGTACCGTGCCAAGTTTGCTCTCGTGTAGTCTTTTCTGACTGGAGCTGGGACTTGTATAGGGTTCCTGTTGATGGTAAGTAGGATCCCTATATGATCACTACATGGTACCTGGACTGATTCCATGTAGTAATTGAACGGCAGCTGACGATTAGCCAGACAAATGTCTGGTTTTGTGGCACTTCTTCCTCGAGTATAAGTTGGGAAGTCCGGGACTATTCTATGGACCATATTTCGGTCCATCATAGTTTCCAGGCACTTTCCAGTTCCGTTGAAGGTCCTGTACCCAGATTCCCGACATCTCGTTTTGTGGCACTTCTTCCCCAGTATAGGTTGGGAAGTCCGGGCCTATTCTATGGACCATATTTCGGTCCATCATAGTTTCCAGGCACCTTCCAGTTCCGTTGAAGGTCCTGTACCCAGATTCCCGACATCTCGTTTTGTGGCACTTCTTCCTCGAGTATAGGTTGGGAAGTCCGGGCCTATTCTATGGACCATATTTCGGTCCATCATAGTTTCCAGGCACCTTCCAGTTCCGTTGAAGGTCCTGTACCCAGATTCCCGACATCTGGAATTAAGATCCTCCAATATTATGGTGGGGGTCCTTCTGTCAAGTAGGCTAGAGAGAGAATGGATAGGCAAATATCCTCGTCTCGGCGGCTGGTACCCGGTGGCGATGACCAGCTTGCATATATCGAGTTCGACCTTTATTGCAAGATAGGATTCTTCGAGGTTTCTTATTGGCTTGTACTTGATCCCTCTTTTGATGGCGATGGCGGCACCGTCGTACCGCTCTTGAGTGTAATTTGTAATTAACACGTCGTAGTTCCAGATCTTCATTTCGGAGCTACGAGTGTCAATCCCATGTTCAGAAATCAAGATGACATCCGCATCAATCTCTCTGAACAAATTTCCTTAGAGAGTTCTTTTCGCTGTCCAACCGTTGGTGTTAATTTCCATAATTCTTAGTGCGTTCGGTTCCATTGTGAGATGTATTTACCTGTGTTTCTTCTTCCTCTTTTTGCTCTTTTTGGCCTGTGGGGCGGGTCTGGACTGCCCAGGCTTTTCGCTCTTCGGGGGAGGACTAGGCGTCTTTGACTGACTCTTCGTCGCCCTAGTGCGAGTGCATGGGCCCTCGTCACTGTCCGAAGATGTGGTCTCTTCTTCTTCGTTATCATTAACCTCGTCTTCTTCTTTGGATTCCTCCGATGAGGGAGATTCGATAACCTCTTTTAATCCAGTGGCTTTTTCTTGATTATTCCTAATAACGTATCCTTGAATGCCTTGGAGCATTCGGGGTCATCAGGCACGATGATGGATGGCAAGTAGCGCGTTTAAAACCTGGTTGTAGCATCCAGGTTTTACCGCATTTGCCTAGTTTGCATGGGTAATCAGATGAGAATTTTAGCACTTAGATCATTTGTGAAGACCATCGGTGAGGGGGTTGCCATTGCTGAGGCTATCCCTTCACCTTTCTTCACAGTGCTCGCGTAGGTGGTTGTTTTCTTCTTCTTCCATTTTCTTTATAATCTCCTTTCTCTTGGGGCAGTTAAGGGCCATCGTTCGATGGGGTCCCTTGCAATTCATGCAATTTTTGTCAGTGCTTTCACAGGAGTTATATCTATGAGCCTCTGTAGCGCATTCGCTGCACCATATTGTTCCTTTTGGGGGGCAGTTGGCGGTAGTGTGTGTTTCCAGCGCATAGCAGACGAAGCACACCTGGATGCTATGGTATTTTTCATGTTCGATGTTGCAGCCTGGGATCCTCATGTTAAAAATGAGGAGTCCCTCCGTTGCCTCCTTGTGAGCCATTTCGGTGGTTTGGAAAGTCACCTTGAAGACATCGGTGTGGTCACGTAATTTAATGACTTCCCTGATCTTAGCCCAAGCGTGGTTCTTTTCCACCTCGCTTTTGATGTACGGGGGATATTTCTCTCCCACCCAGCTCTCTACCTTTCGGCAGATCACGCTTCTATTGGCAGAGATTGCTGGTGGGGGTTTCGCTTCTCCAAATCCATGGCTTTTAGTACTTCGGTCCCTTCTTCGGATAGGAGCCGGTCGATGTCCTTATTTTCACCGCACATAGCGATGAAACCATTCGGGGTGTCAATCAGTTTGATCAGTGCGATCCTTAAATTTGCAAATAGGGATTGGCACAGTCTTTTTCTCGGGGGTCTTTTTTATAGCTATGGTCCGCAGGGGGACCCTCTTAGGGAGGGCCTCCATCGTCGTAGGTGTCTTCTTTCCTGTTGATTTTTTCTTCCTCTGTAATAAACGTGTAATTAATTTGTTATGAGTGAGAAAAAGTGATGTAAGTGGTGGTAAAGGAGGTATGGTCAAGGGTTAGTTCTGTACTCCGATGTGAGAAAAACGCTCCCGTCCAATTTTCTGTTGTTTCCCCGCTCGGGTGGTGCCGGGATGATGGGTGATGATGGATGGGGAATTGTTCCTCGAGTGGGGACCTCAGAGGGTTGAGCTTGGTGGACTTAATGCATAGCGGCCGAATCAACGACCGCTAAGTTTTTGCTACCCCCTCACGGGTACGTACGCCAAAACTGCATCCAACTACATAGAGACGGGAGTGCTTTCCTCTATGATTCTGGCCGGGTCTCCCGGGCGATGAGGATTTCTCCTCCGTTCGGGACTCGCAGTTTTGCCCCAGATTCGAGAAAATTTCTGACTTGTGCTTCGGCTGTGGGCTAGTCCTCAAACCAGTTTCCACGCAAGCCCTTAATTATGCCAGTCCAAGTGGCCGACATAGTTAAGACGAAATTAATGAAGGGCAGTCATCCGAGCAAGTTCCCAGGCAGGGCGGTGGACGGGAGCAATGAGGTGTTTAGGCCATCATTTTATTTCATCCCTCGCAGCGAAAAGATATCTTAAATCTTTGCAGATCGACTGAGATCCTAATGACTCCCAGGACAGTCGCGTTCTTAGGTGGCGAGGCTCAAAAGTCTGTATTTAATAAGCACGCGTGAAATAAAATCGCCCTTCAAAAGGTAGTAAGGCAATGCTACGCAGACGAATATTCGCCCAGCGAGTCGGTTGGACTTTGGACATAGTAAGTGATGAAATTTAGGTAGAGTTAGAGAGAAAATAGTAAGAGAGTAAAGTGGTTAAAGGGTGAGTTTAAAGAATAGATGATGTGTGGGAGACAGAATAAAAAGGTCCCTGGTGAAAAGGTAGCTCTGTTTTTGTTGTTTTGGGTTTTTTTTTTATTTTATAAACTATAATTTTATAGTTTATTTAAGTAAATTAACACTGCTAATTTAATTATTTGTTTTTTATCTAAATGATGATTTTGGCATTCAAGCCTTTATTTTGGGACGGAGTTTTTAAATCCCGCTTTGGGTATTTGATCAGATATATTTTTTCTTTAAAATGTTAATTTGAGTTTGAAATTTTTTTATTATTTAAGTGAATTTGGGTTTAAAATGAAGTTAATTTTTACTAATAAAAAACTTGCGCATTACACTGGTCGATTCTTGTCTATTGTCATTCTGTAGTGTGTATTGGGGAGTCACGTCACCGTCAGACTGTAATTTACTGCTTTTAATTGGTCTTATTTGTCGGTCGGCTTCGATGTCTAGGTGTGTACGAGAGACTTCAGGGGTCAAGCGTGCACCAATGGGTTGCCATATCCTCTTAGCTCTCTCGTGGAGCGCCACGTTGATTGGAGATAATCCAACCGAGGCGTGGAGCTCCCTCTGTCGTTTATGTTCTCTTCTTCGGGTGTTTGTAATAAGTAAAACCGCCTTGTTCTAGATGACTTGTATTTTCGCAATGTGGGTCTTGGCGCTCGCGTTCAATGGCACCGGGGGGTATAAGAGTCTCGAGCGAATGGACGCATTGAATATCTTGAGTTTATTTGAGCGAGTTAGGTCAATGAACCTATAAAACTCCCTCAAATCTCTCTTGTTATTCGCGACTGTCCGCCCGATATGACTCTTGAATCCCTCTGTGGTGATTTTGAGCCCCAGAACCGTCCCTTCCGGGCATTAGGGGATTCTCTCCCCCTCTACCCGTATATCGTTGAAGGTCTTGCGAAACATGGGAATTATTTTGAATTTTGGGGCATTGGTTGATATCTTCCATTTCCTCTCGTAAGAGTTGATGTTAGATATCTTCCTAGCCGTGTTTCTCGCCATAAATTCCCTGTGAACGTAAGCGGCGGTACAAATTTGCGATATAACGTCAGCTAACTGGACGTATATCGTACCTCCGGAGAGAGGTTGTGGTAAGTCACGTGTATAAATGTTGTATAAAAGGGGACTGAGACAACCCCTTTGCGGGACCCCTGATTCGAGCTCGAATTCGGGTCCTTTGTGTTCTCTGATTTGTATATATGCTCTCCTCTCCATTATGTAATCGCATAGAATCCTCTCAAGAATGGGTTTGAAGCCTACTTGAAGGATCTTAAATTGTAGTCCTCTCTTTCAAACTTTATCAAAACCTTTTTTGACATCTCGGAGCACCAGGTCGGCATGCCTTTTGTCTGCCTTGATCTTAGCAAGCTTTTCGGTGATAACGGCTAGTGCCGTATCAGTCCCTCTTTTCCTTCGGAAGCCGTGTTGTTGCTCGTTATGCAAGTTGGCTTCGTCGAGAAAAGAGTTGACCCTATTTGCTAATATCTTCTCGAAGACTTTGCCAGCAAATTTTAAGAGAGGTATCGGCCGGAAGCTGGCAGGGCAGTCTGGGGGCTTTCCAGATTTGGGAATGAAAATCATCTCGGCCACTTTCCACTGATCGGGAAAGTAGCCCGTGTTCAGAGTGGCATTCATGATGTTAAGCAGCCCATTCCAAACATTAGGCGGGGCCTTGATAAAGGTCTCCCTGGTCAGCCCTGTGGTACCCGGTGCTCTTTGACGAAAGGATTTTAGAGCGACGGAGAGTTCTGGGGCAGTTATTTTACTACCATAGCCCTCCATCATTCTTTCCTGCGACACACAATGATGAGGGGTGGTTCTGTGTATTTGGAGTTCGGCCAGGAAATTTTGTTCGTTATATCCGAAATTCGTTATATTGAGGTTCGTTATATGAAGGGTTTACTATATATATATATATATATATATATATATATATATATATATATATATATATATATATATATATATGCACCGTAACTCACCCTCAATTCTACCGAGGTGTTGCAGCTTTAATACAACATTAAAGACATCTTGAACCAAAAAAAATACTCTCATCAATCTGGAAAACAGCTCAACACAAACACATACCAGCCCATCTCACTCCTATGCACTTTCTCTAAAACAGAAAAACTTGTACGCTAAAGAATTCGTCCAAACATACCGCGCTCACCAACACAACATGGCTTCAGGAAAGCACTCCACCACAACCCTCCTAACCAATCTTACATAACACATTCTAGATGGTTTTAATGAACAATGTCCCCCTGCACATATCATCCTCACAGCAAACGACATAAACAAAGCCTTCGATACAGTACCCAAACCCACCCTAGCTCACAAGATCCTAAACAAAGACAAGAAATGGCTCACAAACTTAATTTTGGGCAGACAAGGCAAAGTAATACACACAAATAAACTACACAACGGAGTTCCTCAAGAGGCTATTATTTCTTCCTTACTTTTAAACCTCTTCAATCACCAATTATCATCATAAACACTTACAAAGACAATATCTATCACAGCACCACAACCACTACTAGAAAACTCCAAAGCTAAGCTCGATAACCTTACCCTCAATCCCCCAAACTACGCCTCAATAAAACATATCCACACAGTCCACACTCGCAAACACCTATACACTACCGCGCATAACCACATCCTAAACGAGCAGCCCCCACAAATCCACCCTTCAGAAAACAGAGTACAGTACTCCTATCCCAACCACGAACTGGTCACTCACCCATACTACAATAATACAAACAGAACAAAGCTCACACAAACACCTACATGCAGACACAAAATCCCTCCTCCTCGATAGCCCAAACCTCACACTCGCACACTATTACATCACTAAGAGACCTGTGGACCCGCCCAGGGAACGTTGTGGCGTTCCCGGGGGCCGCCCACCTCATTGTGGAGAGGTAGCGAGGCACATGCGTAAGAAGTAAAAAAAACCTATTCACGTTAATCATTTTTTAGCCCATTAATATGCTATATAATTGCTAAGTGGTCGCTAAACCTTTTATTTATATATATATATATATATATATATATATATATATATATATATATATATATATATATATATATATATATATATATCTCAAAGTAGCACGAGAGAATGATGAAAATGAATTCATTAAACCACATTGAAAGAGAAAACGGCATAATTTTTCCTTGCAGTAAATTTGTATTATCTTTATCGAAAAAATCCGCGCAGAGAAGCGAGTCGAACCAGGCACACTGAGGCAGCGAGCACCGCTTTGATCACAGTTAAAAGTATGCCGTTAGTACACTACGCTACGCAGAGAACAAAGATTTTCTGAATAGAATAGCTTTTCCCCCCTTTTGCTCATCGTGTCTTATAATCTCCCTCGTTAGGCTATCTCCATTTCTTTGAATCTGTTACCCTTTCCTTCGACTTAGTTTGACCTTACTACCTGCTTCTTGTAATCCTTAATGTGTTTTTTTACCTTCTCCCTTCCCTCTTCCTCATTGGTGATTTCTTGTTTTTGAGGCGGTCTTTCATACTTTTCTTTCGTATATATACCTCTAATATAATACTATTTCTTGTAGTTATCCTTGATAAGGAACTTAATAAAGTTCGAAAGTACTTGGAAACACCTTTTCATTTTTTCCTGCGGGACATTGCATTCATATATATATATATATATATATATATATATATATAGGGTGCGTAAGGTATTTGAGGACATGTTATTTTTACTATAGCAGCATATTGAATTTTCTATATTTCAGAATTATCAATGGCAGACCCTCTGCTTACACATGAAATGAAGAGGCACGCAGTTATCGTGGCTATAAAGGCTGAACATAGCAATTTAGAAATGACACGATTTTTAAAAGTCGATAGATCCTTCACAACGCTGGAATGGATGAAGGAAAATTTTCATTATCACATAGCTCCTAACATTTGGCCTCCTAGCTCCCCAGATCTCAATCCATGTATGTAGCGTAGTTGAGAAAGAGGTTAATGAGCAACCCCATAACACTAAAGAATCCCTAAAAGCCTCCTAGTCAGAGTAATCTCCAATATGAACAAGGACCACTTGATCCTAGCATGTAGGAGATTCAGACATCGCATAGAAGCCTTTATCGAAGCTGAAAGAGACTTTATTAAATAAAATTACAAAAATACGTTTATTCTTATCCTCACAAATCTTTCAACAGAAAAAGACATTATTATCTGGTCATCTTCTGGGCGAACAATGAAAGAATTTACAAAAGTGGGTTTTATATAAGCATTATTATCTAACCTAAGAATATGTTTTACGGCCAATCAGAAGTGACAAAAATCATAAAGCTAGAATAATGTTGAGATCAAAAAAGAAAAAAATAACTGATCCTGACTAATCAAATGAGAATTTGGGGGGGGATTGGTCAAATTTCAAGTGAAGCCCTTTTGGGTAATTTCAAGTAGGTATGGTTACAAGTCATCAAAAACCATAAATTATATATTATTATTTAAAATATATAAATTCCCTGATGAAATAAAATGATGTAGATATGTTTATATCAATGTTAAACTAAACCCAACTCCTGCATTTCGCGACTTGGAGGAAGTTGGTTGCTTAATAGCTTTTGGCACCTTGGGTCTAATGGTGCCATAATAAGCTTGGAAACCGGAAGGGCTAGGGAGAGAGCACTTGAACCAACATCCAATAATCCCCCTTTTCGCCATACTATACAAAAATATGGGCATCACCATTCAAAGGTACGACGAATCCACCCCACCATTGAGGGAAAGGACTAATAAACACGTCGCTAATGTCTGCAAATTCTCTCTCTGCTTTCTTCATCATCTCAGCCACATCCGCCTTAAGTATTGCAACTCTCTTCTCGCTGAATCAGAGGCTTTCCCCTTTTCGACCTCTCCCATTGGTTCAAAGCTTTGCAGCCCTTGGTGCTCTTCCCCCCCCCCCAGGGACGTTGCTCTCGCGCAGCTCCCCTGCTTCGGGATCTGCTCTGCAATAGCTCCCCATTCGACACAGAATCCTTTTAAAAAATTTTCTTCCTTTTAATAAGATCTTAAATACCGCAGCTTCCTCCTAACTATCCGACTGTTGACTATTATACCTGGCACCTGGAAAAGCGGCATGCCCCCCCCCCTGCCCTAGTGCTCCATATAATCTCAAATTCCCTGCTAGACATCTCCATTTTACCTTTTTTTACAAGACCCTATTTTGAAAGGGCCGGTAACTAATTTTGCTGACTACTCGCCGACCAGTTTTCGTCCACTCATCCCATCTCTGCTCTGAGTTAGGGCTTACTTCCTCTCTCTTCACAGATATTTCGTTATTTTTTGTGGAACATGACATCGTTGGTTTTGACTTTATATTTTGAAAGGAAGAATACACCCTTACTGATTGTTCCTCGTGTCACCTCTGTTACATGGGTAATCGTGCTTTCTCTCTATTTGCTCTTAGAATGTGGAATGATCTGCCCGATACTATACGCTCATTCCCCTCCCTCGGTGCCTTCAAGATTTGCCTCTTCTGACTAGCTGAACCTTAAGTAGCAGAGTTGAGTACTTTCAATAATACTTGCGTATTTTTCTTAGGTTATTTTTACTTCATTACATATTTTGAAAAGCATAGAAGTACTCGTTACTTCTCAGTTAATTTTGGCCAATCACAGTCGTAGAAGCAAAAATCAGACTATGACTAATCACAAGCGTGTACTCTGGTCTAAACCAATCATAAGCGCTTGCTCATGTTTGGACCAATCACATGGATAATTTTGTAGTACTTTCACTACTTGAGTACTTCACGAATAAGATACTTTATTACTTTTACTTAAGTGCATTTAAGTTTGGGTACTTTTACTTGTACTTTGAGTAATTTTTGTCAGGGTAACAGTAATTTTATTTAAGAATCAAAGCAGGGCGCATTGTGAAGGCTCACCCAATGCCTTGAATAAGGGCCTAACAAAATTATTAAAATTTAGGCTTCTTTATGTTATAAAAAACGTCGAGGGTTAATTTAATCAAAATAAAAAAAAAAAATAAAAAAATCACTATTAAGAACTTGGTACACAAGAATAGCGAAAGAACAGGTCTGCTGACCAAAATGTCGCGTGATCTCACTTATTCTGATTTATGACCTTACGAATTTCAAAACTTTCAATAACTCCCGGACTAATCTTGGGAGGACCTTGGCAATTATATCATTCGAAAGATATGAAAACAACATACAGGTTTCAAATTTCGTGAGAATCGGCCGAATAGTTATGATGTTATTGCCAAGACAAAATAATCCCCGGGCTAACCTTAGGAGGACCTTGTTAATTCTATCATTCGAAAGAGAATGGAAAACATAAGGGTTTCAAATTTCGTTAGAAAGGACCGAATAGTTATGATGTTTCTGCCGAAACAAAATAATTCCATAGCTAACCTTTGGAGGACTTTGGCAACTATATCATTCGAAAGACAATGTAAAACAACATAAAAATTCAAATTTCGTTATAATCGGCAGAATATTTATAATGCTATTGCCAAAACAAAATAATTCACGGGCTAACCCTGGGAGGACTTTAACAATTATAGTATTCGATAGAGAATGTAAAACAACATAAGGGTTTCAAGTTTCGTTAGAATTGGTCGAATAGTTATGATGTTATTGCAATAACAAAAAGGAAAAAAAGGGGACCGACAGACATAATGAGATATAGTGTCGGCCGCGACTAAAAATTTCGCCAAAGGGAGTATTGTCATAATTCTAGGAAAAGGGGCTAGTATGGATTTGGACGAAGAGGGAGGGGTGGAGTAGCGTGGTTATGTCATGTGTGTGTGTGTGTGTGTGTGTGTGTGTGTGTGTGTGTGTGTGTGTGTGTGTGTGTGTGTGTGTGTGTGTGTGTGTGTGTGTGTGTGAGATATAAATAACGCACTTCGAATTCCCCTATTAATAAACCCTCTCAAATAACTATAACAGAGAAAATACAGAATGATCCAACACCCCAACCCCTTCCACACACAGCGGTTGCTATATGCTGTAAATTGCCCGTGGTTCGGATCCCGCGTTACAGATCCCCACCGAGAAATACAAGGCATCAAAAGAGCACAGACAAGGAATCAACGCTTCGTATTGTTAGTGCGTTTAGCGCCAATTTGAGGGACGTCTCCACGTATTAGGTAGATGTTGGACAATGCTAAAAGGAATAAACAATTAGAAGTGAATTAATTTCGGTTAGTCAGAAGTACCTGTAAAACGTTTTGAGCTCCCGAATTCTCTTGTTAATGGAAATGAAGTTAAATACGAATTCAGTAAAAGTTTTGATATTTGAGTTTGACAGATACAATATAATAAGGTGACTTACTTCTCCGTTTGATATGAACTTCAATGACTTACCGTTAACATAAACGACAGTAAAAATACTTAATATGTTATAAAGTAAATGTTAAAAAGTGAGAAGAGGAAGATTTAAATTGATGCGGAAAATTGGTATAAGTCTCAGAAAGGGGCCTGCTCGAAATAGACGGGGAGATTGAAAATGTTTAACTGATCCCACTTTCGAGGCCCCACATTTTCCTCCCACACCAATCCTCAGACCCCCGAGGCGTGGAGACCATATGTTTCACTCCCCGGAGGTGGGAGAAGTAACGAATTCGGTCAAGGATAAGAAAGACTCGCCTCAGTGCAACAGCACAGATGTCTAAAAAGTACATTTGGAGCTATATGGCGTTAACCACTTTAGGGTCGGACCCCGCTGGGCGTGAGTAGCATTTGCCGGAAGCAAATTACTAAAATTTAAGAGGGAAGGAATATGACGATAAGTGTTAAAATAGACGTGAGCACGAAGGAAGGAAATCTATCAGTTGAAAATATCCACAGAAAATGACAATGTCTTATTATCCCGCATATACGAGAGGCGGTCAATAAGTTTTACAATTCGGATATAAGAAAACGAAATACGAGGAAAAGTGTTTTATTATTTTTCAATATAACTACCCTCGAATTCAATGAACTTGCGCCACTTGTCTCTGAGGCTTCGAATTCCCGACAACCAGAAATCTGCCGACTGCTATTCAATCCACTCCTGGACGGCGAGCTGGACATCTCCATCGTCCTCAAACCGTCGTCCACGCAGTGTAGCATTGAGCTGGCGGAATAAAAAGTAGTCGCTAGGGGCCAGATCTAGACTGTAGGGGGGATGGTTGAGCTCCTCGAATCCGCACTCGCGCAGGGCAGCTTGTGGATAGGGGCATTGTCGTGGAGGAACAGGACACCGCGTGTCAACTTGCCACGACGCTTCTGACGGAAGCACTTCTTCAACCCAGCCAGTTCCTCGGCGTAATATTGGCCTGTGATGGTCCTCCCACGAGGCGCATCGTCCACCATTAACACTCCCCCAGAATCCCAGAAGATGGTGGCCATGATATTTTCGGCTGAGGGTTGGGTCCGGAACTTGATGGGGGTTGGAGAGCCCCTGTGCTTCCAGGCCATGCTTTCGAGCTTGGTCTCGGGATTCCAGTGATGGACCCACGTTTCATCACCTGTCACTATGCGTGACTCGAATCCCGCCGGGTCTTGGTTGTACAGGAGCAGCAGCTCCTCCGAACTTTGATGGCGTTGAAGTCAATCATGGGGCGTGAGCTTTCGAGAGGTTTCTAGGGACCCAACGGGCAGAGACCTTGGCCATGGGAAAATTGTCGTGGATGATGTTGATAACACTTCCATGTGATATTCCAAGTTCTCGCTCGATTTCTTCGACCTTCACCCGTCGATTTTCGAGGATCATCCTCTCCACACGGGCCACAGTGGCCTCGTTGGTCACGTCTGATGGGCGTCCTGGACGCAAGTCATGACCATGGCGGAACTCCCTATTCCAGTGAGCAATGGTTGCATAGGAAGGAGCGGTGTCGGTGTACACTGCAACCATGCGTTCATGGATCTCTTTTGCATTCTTGCCTTCCTTGGTAAAAAATTTGATCATTGCGCGGTGCTCAACCTTCTCCATTGTTGAAAAATTTGTGACTGACGATCTGCGATCAGCTACTGCTTCTTAAATACTTTGGGAAAAGTTTTAAGTTTAAAAAAAAAGAAAGAAGTTCGTCCAGAAACTGATAAGGATATAGGAAATAAATAAGTGGAGAGTGCACAGTCTGGGAGGGCCCTAATCCTTCGAGCCTTTTTGAATGATGGAGTCTGTAGGTAACAAATCATTATTACTACTAGTCTTTAAGATCCATTATCACATCCACAATTATATCACCATGACTCTTAGTGTTAAAATCTATTTTGATTATATTATTCCCTACGTGAGGTAGAAAGGGGATTTAATCTCGAAATTTCATAATTCCCGAGACATCTGGTAAATAAATATTCCCTGAGCGGCAAGTCTCTCCACAGGTAGCGGCGGGGAAGGCAAAAAACGAGCCGTCGAGACTCAGCCATAGAGATAAGCGCAAAAAAAAACGGACGAGCGATGATGGCCTCCACTCATGATAAAAGCGCTTTAATTAACAACTTTAACGCGAAACCATTTTTTCATTGTAACGGTGCCATCTAATGAAGACTAGCGAGGGCAATAGTGGTCGGAAACCCAGAAAAGCTTATCTTCAGTCTA
Organism: Ceratothoa steindachneri; assembly: GCA_963969495.1. Taxonomy (NCBI): domain Eukaryota; kingdom Metazoa; phylum Arthropoda; class Malacostraca; order Isopoda; family Cymothoidae; genus Ceratothoa; species Ceratothoa steindachneri. Next base: position 89,851,815 of record OZ018329.1, read on the forward strand.
ATTTACAAAATAAAACAACACAAGTGGCGAAACCATAGGACGAATTAACGGTGCTCTTCCAATACGTGATCTACCATCTTTCATCGTAAGGAGGTTACATTGAGATAATGATTAGTAAATTTATTCTGATTGATGTTAAAGTTGTTTTCCGCTAAATATTAATACTTATGTTAAATTGTGCTTTTATTTTTTAGTTTAACATGATTTTTTTTGCTAATAAACTTACAAATCAATAGGGGTCTTTTTCGAAACAGGCCCGTTACCAAATTAGGCGTTCGAGGCTCGTAGTGTGAGCACAGCCTGTCAATCAATCACGTCGATAGATAGTTCAATAGTTGGTCAGGCTAGGTTAGGTACAGTATGGTCTTTAATCGACTCTTAATTGCGCTAATTTCTACGGCGTAGGAGAAACAAGGGCAATGGTTTGCCTCTAAATAAATAAATGTTTAGTTTTGTTGGGGTTTTTATTTGCGTTTTACTAAACTTATCTTTTACCCAACCTTAACCTCACAATAGCCTCAAACGCCTAATTGCTGGCGGGCCTGTTTCGAAAAAGACCCCCAGAATGTAGCCCCGTTACGATAAAAGTAGTTCAAAAGAGTTGGTAGATCTATCAGGTATTAGTAAGGTAGGAGCAGCTTTGTATCACAAAGCTACATAAGTTAAGAGGTGCGCACGAATTTATGGACGATAAATTAGACCGGAAGAAATGTAAAACACACGGGGTGATTGCGAGCCTTAAAGGGGAGTTGTTAGAAAGGAAAACGGCCCTTCGGAACGGAAAGAAGCGTCGAAGCGGTGAAGAGAAACAAACCACTTGACTCCACGTCAGGTTGAGATTAAGGGAGGGGAAGCCGAATCCACTTACCTATCCCAGAGCTTTAATAAGATTCAGTTCATACCAAGGTTATAAACTGATTGCCAAACAGAAAACGAGGCAGGAAAAAAATAACAAACGGTAATAGTGAAAAATAAATTGAAGATAAATCGTAACTGCAAGAACAAAGCTCAATAAGAGAATTCTCGAATCGATATAATCCATTGAGCTATCTGGAACAAGCGTGTAGACTCGTAGAGATAATTCAATTATACGAGTTGAGAAAACAGCGAACGAGAAGAGATAAAAAAGAACAAGTACGGGAAAGTTCCGAGCAATAAATTCGATTTTCGATCCCTCGACGAGGCTATTCCTGATTCAGGAAAATGGCATAAATATTTGCGCCTTTTGACAAGCTAACAGGACAAACTTTCAACTTTAGTGCAGGCGACAAAGCATTTGTCCACATTACACTGCAAGCTGCCAAAAATATATTATCTCGAAGGAAATCAGTCACAAATCAACTTCAACGTGAGAAAACTGTTTAACTTAGATGCGAACAGAAAAACGGGCAATAATTAGCAAACTTGTGTTGAAACGTTTAGTTTCAACACTAACATGTGAATAAAGGTCATTTGAATACAATACCACTCTTTAACACGCTCATGTCATCACTTTTTTTTACGTCTTTGCTCGGACTTGCCGAATAACATGAAGCAAAATCTTTTTGTTGACTGTATATTTTGAAATAGAGGTTTAAGAGAGGCTGTAATTTTCTTCACATAGGACAGAGGAGATGCAAGGGAGGGCGTTTTACCCCGCCCGGGGTACACGCAGGAGGTTACATCTAAATGTGAAAAACAAACCTTTTCCTCAGGGCGACAAGCAATAAAGGTATAGTAGCCACAACAATACCTTTGAATCCCTTAATCTAGACCCTTTCACCTCTTGGCTCCAAAGTCAGCTCAGATATCTTGCAGGAGCCCCGCCTCCTCCAAGAACTCAATGATGCCAAAACCTGGCGCGCAGGAACTGCCTCAAGCATTTTGGCGAGAGACAACAAAAAAACAGCTACAAGTAGACATTCGGTACTCAAAATTGGTTTCTATTTCTCTTAATAACTTGAACTTGCTCATGTGTAGTGCAAAAGAGCATACATCATATGGTGAATACCTCATGCAAGGTATTACCGCCCACCGTGGACAGCATAGTGGCCAACCATGGGTGTTTAATGATCGTGACCAGCGGGGTCTGGCTAGAATCGTCAATGACAAGAGACAAGCAACACTGCTTCAAATCTCATCCACATTCGATTCAACAGACACACATCCATCAGATCAAGGCGGCGTTCTTTACCTTCCATCAGATATGGGAGCAGAAAAACCACCAAAGTGTCCCTGTTAACACCCCGGCACCGGACACAGTGCTGCACCTGGGCTCGTGACCTTGCTAATAGGACCCTGGAGGAATGAATGGCAACATGTGGCGTGGTCCGATAAATAACATCCTCAGATGTTTCGGGTTAATGGTAGGGTTTGGGTATGGTGTAGACCCTATGGGCCCCAGTGGTCAAGGGGTAGGTACCGTAAAGGCTCGTGATGGTTTCATACTGGTGTGTGGTGTGTTCACATAGCATGGGTTGAGTCCGATGGACCGCCTAAACACGCCATTGAATGGTGATTTCTACCCTCTCCTACTTTGTGCCCATTTGTATCCATTTATAGACCTCGCGTACCCCAACAACGATGGAATATTCCTGCAGGATAATACACCGTGTCATGGGGCCTAAGTTGACCCCAGGATTGATTCGATGAGCATTCTGGACAGTCTCGACGAATGGTCTGTCCACCACGTTGACTCCACATGAACCTAATCAAGTGTGGTGGCCGCCGGGTCTATTCGTACCCAAGAGGCGGCACTTACAACCAATATCAGGGAATTGTGGGCACCTCTCGAAACGGCATAGCTCAACATCTCTCCAGATGTCTACTGCCCACTTGTGGAACCGATGCGACGTCGAGTTGATGGACTTCGCCCGGCTAGAGGGGGCCCTGCACGATACTAGGTATCAATACATCACTTTTGGCATTTTATTGTATTATGAAAAGTGCAAAACATCAGCCAACCCCGTGAAACCAATACACCGGCTAAAGCTAAAGATTCATTCAGCCAAGGTTTTGTCTTATTGCAAATTAAAAATCTGAGTCCGTCGTTAGCTTTGGGGCCGAGGACCGATTTATTAGCAGCAATAAATATACATTATTAATTGGTCGAAGAGTCCTGGTTATAAAGAAATCCATTTCAAAACAGGTTAATTTAAAAGAGCTAAAAAGGCGTCATAGATACAAGTAATGGCAACAAATATTTCATCCTTAAAGGTAAGGCGAACCGGGTGTAGAAGTGTGATAGTAAATTCGCTGGCACGGAATGGAATTGATGACCTCACCACTAGTCACCTGGACGAGGTGACCTTGATGACTAACCAGGTTTAGGTGTTTATGATGGCAGAGAGAAATAATGTTTTAAAAGTTGAAAACAAATATTGAGTAACTTGATTAATTCCCTGGTTGAAGTATGGTAAAAAGGCAAGTTGTGGATTGATTGCGTGATAATATGAGTTGTTCAGTGTAAGATGAGAGTTGATTGAGTGATAACAGGTGATCTTTATTGAAAATGAGCAAAATATCCGAAGGACTCGAAATATGTGGCAATATCAGAACCTGGCAAAGAGGTTCTACGTCTTTATCTGGGTTCTTCTGGACGAGAAAAAGAAAGAAGAAACACGAGAAAAAAACAACAAATGGAGTGAAAAAAGCAGCAGTAGTGAAAGATCCTTAGGATATAAAGGATTATTTTGGCTAACTCCAAATCTTGCTCTAGAGAGGGTGCGGGGGGGGGGATGTGACAAATTCGTATAGTTTTCCCCTCAAGATTAAAGCGCAATACCACCGAGGGCTTCTTACGAAGAGAGTTTGTAAGGAAAGTGGTGATGATAGAGGAAGTGAAAAATGTGGGGAAGATATAATAGCGGCCCCTCCTGCAGGCATTAAGGGGCAAGGGTGCGCAACTGGGGGTGTTGGGGCCAAAAAGGCACAAAAACGCCACTTTCAGCCGCAATAAGGTTGCTCATGGTACACAAGGCATCGCCTTGATCTCACACACAACAATGGTGGTGGAGGAGGAAGGCTTTAAATCAGAGGGAGGGGAAGGGGGTATCATTCAACAGCCGCAAAGGGGGGATGCCACGTGTACTGTGGGCAACCTTGCTGAAGATGACATCTGGAGGATTGTGTGCCCTATCGGTATCACTAGCAGTTTGCCCTCCTATCTCTAATGTCTGAAGGAGGATCTGCCGCGATATATCTTCCCCACATTTTCACTTTGTCTAACTTCCCCACTTTCTCTACTTATCTCTCCTTAAACGCCTTTTGCCTGATACGGCCTCGTTGCTATTGCGCTTCAATTTCGAGGGGAAAAGTTATCATCAAACCTTTATGCTTTTAATGATAGGTGCAAGTTGGAAGCATTAATTAGAACTTACTCAGCCATTTTCTAACTATAAGTTTGTTTGTCCCTCTTACACAAATCACACCGGTTCAATCTCAATTTACCCACCTATAAAATTGGTAGCCATCAGACCATTTGCTAAATGCAACCAAAGATTAGATTTGAGATTCCTCCTTCTCCCGACCAGTTTTCGACGCCGATGGCAAGTTGGAATCAGTCGATGGCAACTCCTTATTTTGGAATCGGTCGATGATATAATCAGCGGATGGTGCGAAGGCACAACATTCATCTTCCTAAGAAGGCGAAAACCAGCAGGGGCATTTCAACCAGGTTTTGACGAGCTTCGTAGAAGAAACGGTAAAGTTAAGGGAAGTGAAAGTACATATAACGAGTAGCCATAAAAATGAAACTCCTTGGGGCAGTAGAGTCCGGGAGATCAGGGAATTCTCCAGTACCTGCCCAATCTTGACAACCAAGACAGGTAATCAGTCCCTTTGTAAGGGAGGGAAGAAAGGTGAATACGAGGAGGGGCGATTGTAAGAGTGAACGAAAAGGAAATAATAGCGCTACCCCAAATTCCCATTTTTAGAATAGCCACCGGGGCAGGTGCTTGTGGTCCATATTCCTGACGTGGTCCCGTTTTTAGTTCGGGTTTGTTTGTTTTTTGTTCTTGTTGGGAGGTTCTTGACGGACTTTTTAGATGCCTTCCTTCCTCCCCAGCTTACCGAGGTGTTTGGCAAGTGGTCCTCTTGCAATGAAGGTAAGAGGGTCGATACAACTTAAACCACATGCAATTAAGATGGTCCACTTCGAGTGCTGGAAATACTCAACTTGGAGTATTTCTTATCGTTACACGACATGATAAATTGTGTGGGGGGAAGGAGGGGTTCTGGATTGATGTTTTGAAAGGAGTTTTCAAAAGCTTCAAGAACAAATCCTAGTCAAAAAGGAAAATGATAAAGAGGGAAATGAAAAAAAAGAGGGGGAGGAACGTGAGCCGAACGATTTTCAACGAGGAATGGATAAAGCAACGAAAGTTTCCGCCATTTAAATGGCCTCATCTCTGTTTGTCAATGCTTCAACTTCTCTGTTCATTCATCAAAGAGGGTTGAAGATTGAAAGCCGCCGAAAGTGAAACGTGATCGCTATTATATCCTCCAAGATACCAATTTGTTACATATGAAGAACGAGCGATCATCGAACCTAGAAAGCCGTCATAAGAATTGTCTGGACAACGAATAAAATTATCAGAGGGAAAGAGACACAGACCATCATTCCAAGCAATAAAAAACGTTTTACTAAATAAACACACGTTTAGTGGTTATGAATAAATCACTCGCTGTGCATATGCAGTGTGTAGAAAAAATAGGTTAATGGTTTAATGCCATAACATTATTTGTTTATTCCCTCTTGTATCGTTTATTTAAAATCATAATGACAGGTCAGGATATCAATTAAACCCTTTTTATAAAGATGAACCACATTGAGCTCTCGTTAACATAGCGGATAAAGGCGTTGGACTTCTAACGTCTAGGAATCGAGTTTAACTAAGCAAGGGAACTCAAAACTCCGGGGTAGAGAAGGAAGTGCCTGCCTATTGGCGGACGTGCTGAGCATCTCCCTTGAGGCAGGTAGCTCTTATGAGCACATAACAAATCACAAACCGCTCTTTTCCTTGGTCACCTTCACACACAAAACATATCCACTCTTCCGTCGCGTAACCTACCGAAGGGGTTTGGAATGAAAGAATCACCCTTCTCTGATGTGGAAAGGGGTCTTTTCCCGAGTCACGAAAGATTCTCTGCTCGCTGGTAGATGTCAAAACCCTCAAGGAGGAACAACCCTTGGTGTCCTCGGGTTTGCCAAAGTTTGTCATTCAGATTTTTATGCAAATTATAAAATTCTGAATGACTTTTATCCGCTCGAGACGTCTCCATGGCAACAGAAAGCTGTCTGACGGATGCCGCACGATGACAGATGATCACGGGAATGGAAAAATGCTATTCATCGTAGCCTTCCCTTCCTACTGCTTCCCACTTTCACACACACACACACACACACACTTTGCGATTATTATTTGAAACTTTTCAGCCTGGAACAAAAAACAACGAGGGCATCACTACTAGAAAGTTTTGAAAAAAAATGTTTGGAGAGAGAATTGGTTAAATTTGGGGGAAGTGAAAAACGTAATTTTTTTTTTTTAAACTGTAGCCCGATCAGCCAAATGAGGGAACTATTTGGGACGATTGGGGGCTGTGACCTCAAATGCGTTAATTGCTGTTCAAACTCACTGCTCAAAGCCTTAACAATTAGCATATTATACAATGATACGTTTAATTAATATCTAAAGATCAAATGAAGTCACTCGTAGCTATGAAAATAAGTCCTGAAATACACATTCGTTATTCTGTTTTCGATGTCTAACAAACGACAATAATGTTAATGAATTTATCCATTTTAGTTAATTTGGCCAATGAAAGGTAATTTTTATAGCTTCAATTTCATATTAACAAAATAAACGCATTAACAAACGCTCTCCCCTACAAAATGGGGGGGGGGGTAATATTGTACCCAAACTTATTAATCACATTCGTTAATTGGAAGGAAAAACTATTAAAAAGTTTATTTCTGGAATTTATTCAAAATATTGAGGCTCTATTTCCGTTTTACAAGTTGGGCTCGACTTCGACGACCAATTAATTCCGTGGCAAGGAAGATCAACCCCTGGGCTCCAAAGGGAATTTGATAGGAAAGATCCCCTCTTAAATAATTAATCACAGTTATGAGCAAAGCCCGCCGCTGACTGCTAAGTTAAACAAAGCTGAGGGCTGATGGCGGTCAAGTTAATCTAATAAAGGAAGATGGAAGCGTGAATAATCATGCACAAGAATGAATGAATATCGAACAATGTGGCAATTCTAATTCCGAAAAACAGTAACAATAATAATGAATGTAATATTGGCTGGCATTGTTTTAAATAGTGAGTACAATAACAATAATTGGAAGCTGGTTATGTTGCATTCGACGGAAATGGAGGATGACTCCCCGCCTGGCCCAGTGGAAGGAAGCGATCGTTTTGCGGGTGTATGTCTCATAGGCTCCCACACTTAGCATTGGTGGCCGGGATTCCGCCACGGCGGATTTGCATGTCAGGATTAATATCCTCTACAAACATGGAAGTCGTGAAATCCAGATCTTTGGGGTTCCGAAGCTATATTTCCCCGAACAGGCGTGAATTGATTAGGAAACACTCGTATGAACTTTTAAGGAACCGTCCCCGCGACGGTGTTATACTAGGAATACGACGTTCGCCGTCGAGGTGATGAGACATGTTTACGATTGTGTGAACCTTGTTTTCAGATATGCTTCTTAAGACATGTAATATAATAATAAATATAGTCAGTATTTTGAAAAGCAAAGCAATCAATGGGCAATGAACCAAGAATTGAAAGAATAAAATGTCCAACTGCGAAACCAGTTAATTTCGACTTATTAATGGATTTCAAGTCGTTCTTATCAGTTCTTTGAAGGTTTTTTAGCTACTTTTTTGTTCATTATCACTTTAAATAAGAAATCATGATCCCATCATTAAGGAATAGCGAGATTTGCTTTGCCAGTCCTCCTTGATCAATAATCGACTTAGGACTTACTATATCCGTTCGTTCATGGCTGAGTATGCAAACCTTCATTGGATTATATAGGTTACATTTCTCAATAATCTTTCCCATACGCCCAATTCCCACGTGAAACAACGAAACCTTTCCTTCTACTCCGGTTCAATCGATCTTGGCCATCGTTAATCTTCTACTCCTCTAATTCCAATTATAGCGCCCCCGCCCTCTTTTCGGACAATGGAGGAGGCATTCTCCCGCCAATGCCTTGCTTCTTTCGCGATATTTTCCTTCATTCCTACAATTACTTACCTTTTCAGTCGACGGTATTCCATTAGAACCTATCTTAACTTGCTTTTTCCCTTTACAATCCAGCCCCACCTCCCCACCACCACCTGGTGACTCTTCAAATCGTTCGAGAACTTTTCTTCATAACTCCAGGGAGGTTCTGACTTTTTATTGAAGTAGTGGTGAAGTTAGTGGGAGTGACGGAGTGAAGAGAATGGGAAGAAAGTAATAGATTGGCAAGGGCCTGAAGAAGTCAGGCTAATGTTTATTGGCCACCGAGCCGTTTATTAAGGGTTGTTGTAACATTTGCTACATTTTTTATGTAAGTAAATATTTGATATCGTGTGTAGGGATGCCGTGGCCGAGGAGAGTCTTTAAAGGTACCTTTTGGGGACTAAACCCCCGCGATTGGAGAGCTCAAGAGAGGAGCAGTAAAAAAATACATTTTTTCACATCCCGTTTTTATATTTGTTTACCCGAGAGGATCGAGTAAATCGCGAACAAAGCCGGCAGGATGAGAGGCTGGGATGAGTGAACGGCCTGCAGGCTGTATGATGGTATAATCACTCTTTGAAAAATTTTGGATAGTAGTAGATAAAAGATGATGAAATAGTGGTAGGGTTGCCCTTGTTTTAGGGGCATCGCAGGCGTTTTTACTTTTTGGTGTAACTTGTGTTTCCTTCTGTTTTGTTGTTGTCTGTTGTATGTCTTTGTAATCGTATCTCTTTAGTGTTCTTCTTATTGTTTGTCTTTATTGTGTTGAATTCTGAATGTAGTCGCGATTTCGAGCATTCGAGCCTTTGTTAGTACTCGATGTTAGTTTTGCACTTCGCGTTTGTGTTCTGCTTTCGTTGTTTTTCTTGTTTTCTTGTAGGATTGGTGTCTGTCTTATAGTTTTGTATGTTGTGGTTTTGTGTTTATGTGTATATGTGTTGTATGTTTTCCTCGGAGCAGTGTTTTGTGCTTGGGAAGCGTCGATTTCGGGCGACCTTCCCGCGTAATCTAGCAGGGATGTTAATCCTGCCGCCAGTTCTGCTTAGTTCTGGGATGATATCATTGGCCATTGTAGACCAGACCTTTTTGGCCAGGTTTTGGGTAGCGATATTAATGGGCTCCAGACGTTGTCTACGGTGCAGTACCCTCTGCCGAATTTGCTCACTTCTTCTGGTCTTGTTGACGCAGAGGGATGCGGAGTTCTGCCCCCGCTGGAGCCTCTTCATGGTGGTCTTGTTGGCCGCTTGAGTCACTACTGCAGGGTAGATGAGCTTAGCTCGGATGAACAACAGGTATAACTACCTGATGTTCGCCGAGCTAAGATCACGGAACCTATATAGCTTGGGGATCTCTCTCCTCGCCATAATCTGCCTCTCCTTGTAGTGACTCGAGTATCCGTGGTCGGAGATCTTTAGGCCCAGGATGGTGCCTTCGGCGGAGTAGCCGTATCTCCTCCCATCTATTATGATGGGCCACGTTGAATCTCGGCTTAACGGGAGAATCTTGAATTTCTCCCTGTTTGTCCGGATCTTCCATTTTTTCTCGTATTGGTTGATGTTACAGATCTCTGCAATTGTGTTGATTGCCTGATCCCTCGCTTTCCTGACCCTACTCGGGACGATGTGTGACGTCATCTGCATATTGCAGATACATCGTGTCCCGGTGTATAGGAGTAGGGAGGTCGATGGTGAAGACCAGGTAAAGCAAGGGACACAGGCAGCTCCCCTGGGGAACGCCCGCTTTGAGTTCGAACTCAGGTCCTTTGTGCTCTTCTATCATGATACGCGCCCTTCTGTCCATGATGAAGTCACAAAGGATCCTTTCCAGGACCGGGTTTAGCTGGAGACCCAGTATTTTGTACTGTAGCCCACTCAGCCAAACCTTGTCGAAGGCCTTCTGCACGTCCCTCACCACGATGTCAACATATTGACCCTTTGCTCGACAGTGAGCGATCTTTTCGGTTAGGAGCGCCAGGGCCGTTTCCATCCCCCTTTTAGGTCTGAACCCATGTTGTTGGGGGTTATGCGCTCCAAACTCGTCGAGTTGATTTTGTAGCCTGTTGGCTATAATCTTCTCAAAGATCTTGCCGGAGAATTCTAGGAGAGAGATTGGGCGATAGTTGGCCACTTGGTCTGGGGGCTTGTTCCCCTTCGGGATAAAGATGATTTTAGCCACCTTATACCCGTCGGGGAAGTAGCCTGTATTCAGGGATGCATTCAAGGTATTCACCATGCCCTGAATAAATTGCCGTGGGGCATTTACCAAGTTGTTTTTGGTGAGCCCAGACCAGCCGGGGGCCCTTTGCTTGAAGGACTTAATGGTGTTCAAAGTCTCTTCAACTGTGATCGGGCACCGGTGGTCAACCATCTCTCTTTCTCTAGATACTTGAGATTGTGGGTGGGTCCTATGTAAAATCGTTCCGAGGTCGTCGAGCAATCGGTCTTCGAAGACCTGGTCGAAATCGTCGTTTTCTTCAGGTGAGATTGCAAAGATCTGTTCCAATGTCTTCTGAATCTCTCTTCGAGAGTGTCCGGATATTCTATGATGATATCGCCATCCTTGATTTTTTTTTTTTTATTTAGAGCTCATCTGGCGACTGCCTACATGGGCATTAGTCGCCGAATTAAAACTGGCCTAGTTCTAGACTACTTTAAAATAAAATTAGAGAAACGAAAAAAAACCGCCCCAAATGGGGGAAAGGAAGCAAGCTCCTGCGTCGGGAAGAGGTACCCCCGGCGCAGGAGCGTGCAACCTAAAGGAAAGAACAAAAAAAAAACAAAAAACAAACAAACAAACAAACCCTGCTTAAATAATAGGGAGAAAGCCGGCCTCCCCCCAAAAGTAAACAAGTCCACCAGTCGATGTGCACGCACTCATCCCGAGTACAAGGGACAGGCGGTAGCGACCCCGCCCATCCCGGTACCGGGACAGGTGTCGTGCGCGAAGATCACCCAGACTGGAACATTCGACAAGAATGTGCCGAACAGTCTGGGTAACGACGCAGTCGTTGCAATAGGGCGCAGACGAGCGCTCCATCGAATAGCGATGCGTCACACGAGTGTGCCCAATTCGGAGACGACAGAAAGCAACCTGAAGCCGCCGCTGCATTTGGGGATAGGTCCATGGGAACAGTCGCGGCGCAATGGCACGCAACTTTAAGTTCCCTTCGACCGTCTCCCATCTTCTTTGCCAAGCAGTCCGAAGAGCTGCCCGTATTCCTGCCATGTAGTCGGTGCGAGGAAGAGCGAAACGCTGGTCCAATCGCAGAGTCCCCGCGGACTCTTTATGGCCCTTATTCCCCGCAATTCTTACATGTCCAGGAAACCAGCAGAAGATAATCTCGTCACGGATATCGCGAACCAGGGGATGCGGAGATTCCAATGCCCCGAGAGCACTCAGGGCGCTTTGTGAGTCGCTATAGATTACAATACGGTCCCCGAACCGGGCACGTCGCGTAATCTCCCGTACCGAGTGGTGTATTGCCACCAGCTCGGCCGCGAAGACAGACGCAGCGCCTGGTAGAGCCCCGCTGACTTCAAACAGAGGGGATACGGCGTGGAAGCCGACCCCCTCTTGGGACTTGGAGCCATCCGTATACACTGGCACGGTACCAGCGTGACACGATGTGTGCTCCAAAAAGGTCGAACGCAATACTCCCGACGCGGTATAAGCTTTGGGAGCAGAGGCGTAGCGACAAATAGCCAAATGTGGTAACCTCGGGGGGCGTCCTGGGCAGAACCAGGGGCGCCACCGGCCCGAGAGCTATATCTACCTCTCGAAGGAGTTTCCTGGCCCTACATTCAAAGGGCTTAGGGTATGACTGGCGTCTCTCGGCGGCATAGGCACCATCGAGATCAGCTGCGGATGCAGTGAGAGCTGTTGGCGACTGAAGGAGGCGCCGGGCTAGCGCGTACAGGCTAGTGATGCACTGCACGCGGCGCTGAGCGAGTGGCATCTCCCCAGCATCGACCAACAGGCTCTCAATGGGGGAAGTGCGGAAGGCACCGGTCGCAAGGCGAAGGCCGGTGTGGTGGATCGAATCCACCTTCCGCAATAAACGCTCGGCTGCGGAAGCATAAAACTCGCATCCATAGTCGAGCTTCGAGCGAACAAACGATCGATAAAAAAGTAAGGCAGTAGCCCTATCAGCGCCCCAAGCGCTGAACGTCACGGAACGGAGAATGTTCATGGCGCGGGTACGAGACCCTAAGGCTGCGAATATGAGCCTCCCAGGTGAGGCGTCGGTCGAATACAAGACCAAGGAAACGGTGCGACTCAACCACATCGAGGCGCACCCCATTAAGAAACAAATCTGGGTCGAGGTGAAGCCGTGGATGGCGGCAGAAGTGCACCACCTTAGTCTTGGCCAAAGAAAACCGAAACCTGTGTGCTTCGGCATAGCGAGAGACGCGGTTCAATGCCTGTTGGAGTCGACGCTCCAGAGTTGACATCTGGGCCGCGCCAAAAGAGATCGAAAGGTCGTCTCCGTAGAGCGTAGCGAGAACATCTTCCGGCAGCACGGAGGTGATGCCGTTGATGCTCAGGGCAAAAAGTGTGACACTGAGGACACTTCCCTGCGGGACACCCTCTTCCTGCTCCTTTGGGCCGGAGAGGGCTCCCCCCACCCGTACGAGGAATCGACGATCTCGCAAAAATTCAGATATAAACATTCGGAGGCGTCCCCTCACCCCCATCGTGTGGAGAGTCTCCATGATACCATATCGCCATTGGGTATCATAGGCCTTCTCCAGATCGAAAAACACCGTGTCGTAGTGCTGTCTACGAAGGAAAGCCTCGCAGACGGCATTTTCCAGTCGGAGCAGAGCATCCGACGTGGAGTGGAACTTGCGGAAGCCGCACTGTGCGGAAGACAGATGGCCTCCGCTGTCCAGGAAAAAGGCTAATCTAACATTTACCAATTTCTCCATCAACTTGCACACGCAAGAGGTTAGAGAGATAGGGCGGAAACCGGTCGGAGTAGAGTGATCTCTCCCCGGTTTGCGAAAGGCAAGCACAGTAGCGATTCGCCAGGAGTCTGGGAGAAGACCTTCCACCCAGAACCTGTTGAACAAATCTAACAGAAAGGCCATGCCCCACTCACCCAGGTGTCGAAGCATGGCGTACGGGACATCGTCCGGACCATGGGCGGTGTCCGCGCACGAAGCGAGAGCGGAACGCAACTCACTCACAGTAAACTTGTCGTTGAAGGGTTCTCCACCTCTGGAGGTAAAATCCAGCCGGCGGCCTTCCGCGACATCACGACGTGCATTGAATGCTGGCGGAGCAGCATCACGGCTAGAGAATGCGGAAAAAGCGGTCGCTAAGGATTCCGCCACGGACGCGGGGTCCGAGATTGCGGTGCCATTCTCCTTGAGAACGGGAGGTGGGTCCTGCGAGAACTTGCCCCGAATCCTTTTGACTCGCCTTCACACCTCAGCTAAAGGGGTCTTCCCGTTAAGTGAAGACACGTATGCCCGCCAAGAAGAGCGGCGGGAGTGCTTCGAAATATACCGGAACCTAGCCCTAGCCCGACGAAATTCAGCTACAGTGAAATCGTTCGGGCGGCGCTTATAGCACATGTAGGCGTAACGCTTCTGTTTGAGGGCCGTCTCACACTCGGCCGACCACTATGGTAGTGGTCGGCGTGCAAAACGGCCAGACGTCCTAGGAATAGTAGTCAGGCCTACGGCGATGAGGTTGCCGGAGAAGAACTCAACGGCCTCATCTACCGACCTAAACTCCTCGACTGCGATAGAGAATTCAGTCATTTCCTGAAATGCAGGCCACCCACCGCGCCCGCGCCAAGCACCACCGAGGTGGTCTCTCAGGCGGCAGTTGCCTTGAAAATGATATTTGAATGGGAAAGTGATCACTACCATGGAGGTCATCGACCACCCCCCAATCAAAATCAGGCTGTGCATCCGAAGAGCACAAAAAAAGGTCAAGGCAAGAAAATGAAGCGGTTCTCGGACAGTGATGCGTAAACTCATCCACGTTTAGGACACCCATCTCAAGCTCTTCGATCAGATCAGCAAGGACTTGTCCCCTGGGATTTATGGAGTAATCTCCCCAGAGAGGATGCCTGCCGTTCAGATCTCCAAGCAAGAGAGGGCCTCGGCAATCGTGCAACTACGCGGCGGAAGTCCCCCGCGTCGAAGTCAGTTGACGGTGGAATGTACGCAGAAATGATAGTATACCTCCTATCCAGGTGCAGCTGCACAGCCACTGCCTGAAAGGAGGTATCTAAAGAGAAAGGAAGAACGGAGACATCATGCCGGGGGTAAACCGCGCATCCCCCAGCCCGGCCATCCCGCGGTGGTGGGGTCGCAAGACCCTTATATCCCGGAAGGGCGGGCAGGGGGCACGCGCCTAGCATGGTCTCCTGCAATGTCCGTTCTTCACAACAGCTTTGTATTTTTAACACAACACACTACTCAGACTACTGAAACAAGATGAAGAACAAGAATGCCAAGAAGACGAAGCGTGCCTCACAAGCTGCCTCTACCCAGGACCCTGCCTCTGAAGGTTCCTCTGCTGCTACCGAAGAGCTGCAAGCAAGCTAGTCCTGCCCACCCCACTGCTCGTGATCGTCAGTATTGTTGTGGCAAAACACCCACTGAAGAAGAGTCCATGTTTAGATAAATTAATGATTAAATTTTATAAATGGTTTAATTTGTAAAATATTGGGAAATATTTACTTATCTATAATAATCTATATATTGTTTATATGAATATTATTCACTAACTCTATATTTTAAGAAGGGTATTTTTTTGAGTATTTGAATAATAATAATTTCATCTTAGTTTGGTTATGACATGTTTTTTATCAAAGTTATTTCTAATAATTCTTTTATATCAAAAATCAAAGTGGTGAAGTTTAGAAATAAATATAAGTATCGAAATTTTGTGAAATTTTTAAAACCCAAAGAATTACAAATGGTGAAGTTCATAAAATTTATTTTTATATATCTTCTTCTATAACTATATTTTAGCAACATGATATTTAGTTTGAATTTAGTTTAGAGTTCCTTTTTAAAATTATTATAATTGGCGAACTTCAGAAAATTTATAAAAATTTCACCATGGCTGCTTTTTTTTCAGATTTCGGTCTGTGTCCTACGGCCTATCATGATTCTTTCTTTTTTTTCCATCTAAATTTGCTCTAATAATTTCCATGCCAAAATTTTATGAAATTTTCTCAACTTCACTATTTGTAATTCTTTTAGTTTTAAAAAATTCACAAAAATTCGATACTAATATTTATTTCTGAACTTCAGCATTTTATTTTTTATATTATAAATGAATTATTAGAAATAACTTTGATAAAATATTTAAATATACTTAGGTGACAACCGAACTAAAAGAAAAATCTAGTTCTTAAAATTTAAGGTTGGACAATCTTGAATTTTGCAGGTCCAGTGCTGGTCCCGACTCTCAAGAGGTTCCAGCAGCCAATGAATGTCCGTGCCCCCAGGGATAGGTTCACCCTCGACCTGGCCGTAGAGGAAGATATCCTGGAGTGGATCCGAGAGAACCGCCTACTGTGGGACAACAAAGTGCCTGAACTACAAGAGAACGGAAACGAAGAATGCGCTGTGGGTTGCAAAGGCTGACATCCTGGATAAGACGCCAGAGTACCTAATGAGCTGGTGGAAGGGGACCCGTGATACATAAACCAGCCTCCACAAGATGAAGTCTGGTGCTGCGGCAAATAATTTTACGGAAAGGGAGACTTGACTCATGGAGCACTGCGCCTGCTACTCCAGGAACGTGACCCATCGTGGGCACCCTGTCAAAAGTGTAAGTATATTTGTTATGTTATGTTATCATTGACGAATTCCAATTTAAAATTTCATGTAAAATTTCACTTTACCAATTTTAATGTAGAAATTCATTTAAAATTTCACTTTCAAATGTCACCTTTAAATTTAAATGTGTTTCATGTACTGTTTTATTATTGCTTCTGTCGATTCTCTACATTATTGCAGCTCCGTCCACAAGCCCCAGCACCAGTCATGCCACACAGCCTTCCCCTTGAAGCAAACCTGGAGGATGAGTCCCTTACCAGAGCAGAAATTCAAGCTGCAGCAGAAGCCAGGGCTGATGGTGAGGAGAGCGACATGCCCAACACCCCCAGTACTACCGTCTCCCAAGGCAAGAAACGGATGATAAGGTTCTACTGGATGTCCAGAAGAACATCCAGACATCCACAGAGCTGATGAGACATCTTTTCAGCCATGCTCACCATCCCACTACGGAGCGCGATGCCTTCGCCAAGTATGTGAAGGACACTCTAAAGACACTTCCCAAGTACAAGTAGGATAGGGCCAGGATGGAGATCAGTAACATACTTCTCCATCTTACAGAAGACACTACCAGCCGTACCACTCCAACCTACAGCCCTGTGAAGCCCTCTGATCCATCCACACCAACCTCATCCTCATGGCAGCAGTACCACCCCACCTTCCCTTCTATCATCAACCCTTCCAGCACCACCCCCAGCACTTCGAGTAGCACACACAGATGCCACCACCTGCTTCCACCATCACTACTGCCTCCTCCTCCAGCAACCAGATGTCCTCCATAGGTTACCTCGCAACCCATCATGTGATCGACAGCAGCCTGAATTTCTCAGGCATGTCTGATTTTCTTCATTCAGCCTCGACCCCCCAACCGACCATTGACACCAGTACCACAACCACGACCACAGTCACCCTCAACACCCCAAAGCCAGCACAAAGCTCCGATCAAGAAGACTAGACAGTCTATTTTTATAATTATTATTGTATTGATTAATTTTACTATATATTAGAATTCCTGGGGTTTTTTACTTAATGAAATGAAAATAATAAAATTTATTTCTCTAACCTTTTTATCAAATTTTAGTTGCAAGTTCATGATACATGAATTTCATGAAAAAAATTATTCAGGAATAGACATTAAACATTAAATCATCCGATCCTGCCATGGCACCGATCCGGCATCTGAGCAACACCAATGCTTAACGAGGTTTCTCTGTCTTTTTCCCTGTCTGGTGGCTCTGTTGGGTCCCTGCACATCGATGGTGTCAACCAGGTTCTGTCCCTGCCTCCGGGCACTAGGTACCACATCCCCATTCTCGTTTTGTTCAAAAGTTGGTTCTGGAGGTCAGGGAACCGGATCCGTATCAGGTTGTGAAGGAGCAGGCAGGCTTTTACTATTAATTGGACCGTCTCTGAGTTGTGTTGCATGGTGGTGAGCAGGACCTGGAAACGGTTGGCAAGGATGCCGAGTGCATTTTCCACTACCCGCCTAGCACGTGACAGTCGGTAGTTGAAGATCCGCTCGTCATGATCCATCCCCCTTATGCTGTATGGCTCCATGAGGTGTGTCCTCAGGCCAAATGCATCCTCAACGATGAAATATGGCTTATCTTCATTGTCGTTGGGGAGAGGCTCTGGTTCCGGGAAGCTGATTACGCCATCTTCGATGCATTCCAATAGCTCGCTGTTGTTGTAGATCTGTGCATCGGAACTGGAGCCCACGCCGCTTACATCCGCTCATAGGAATTTGTAATCTGCATCCACCATGGCAAAGAGAATGATGCTGAAGAAGCCTTTGTAATTGTAGTACTGTGTACCAGTCTTGAGGGGGACGGGGGCTTTGCAAGCAATGTGCTTCCCATCGATGGACCCGCTGGTGTGGGAGAAGTTCCACTTCTGATAATATTGGTTGGCCACTTGTCGCCATTCATTGGGGGTGGAGTGGCAGACCATGAGTTCATCGAGGTACTCATCAATGATTGCTTGGCACACTTCACGGACCACAAGAGAGATGGTGTTGTGGGGGACCCTCCAGGAAAACTTCATATCAGCGTACTTGTTGCCGGATGCCAAGTTGCCAACTCCAATCCGGGTTGAAACGCTTCTTTGTAGAAGCTGTTCTGTTTGGTCAGCCTTGGTGTTAGTCGATCTAGGAGCTCATCGAACATGGCAGGGGTCATGCGAAGAAAGTTGTGGAATGAGCTTGGATCCTCTCTCCTCAGCTCCACCATCAGCTTGTCGTACACGCCATAGAGTGGTCTCCCCTGGATCCAGGGCCTCACCCAATGGCGCCTTCTTCTTCTTCTTTCTCTCCGCTGGATGAGTTGCAGATTCAGACTCATAAGGCTCTGCTGTTGTTGTACCAATGCAATAATTGTGTTTTTCCTTACTGGATCATCCGTAGTGATGGCAAGTGTGTACACCTGGACAACTGGATTGATACTGAGGAAATTCACAGAGATTTGTTTTTTTTTCAGACTCCTGAATAGTCGTTACCCATTCGCTTACCATACTTCGTTGTATGATCGTTAACTAATCGTTGTTATCGCTTTGTATTCGCTGCATTCGGTAGACATTCTTTACGGAAGCGTTAGAAGAACGTTCTAAGGTCGTTCATCAGTCGCTTCTCATTCGGTCCCTATACACTACCGTCACAGTCAACGATTAAGGAACGTACACCTAATGATTGACTAACGTATACAACGAATAGCTAACGAATTAAGAACGAACGTTTAACGATCGATCACTCGTTCTCGATTTTGGAAAAAAAGGTTTTGTGCATGCACAAAACTTTCCAGAGCCCCACAACGAATACGACGAATGGTAAAGATCGATAAACGTCTGAGAAACGATATGGACGAATGGGTAACGAAAAACTCAAAATTTACACGTTCCACAAGCGTTGACCCCTATTCACGACAGGCCCTTAAGGTGATGATCTCCACCCGGTTCGACAAAGAAAAGCGGCGCTCCTCGGAAAGTAATCGCCTATAGGCGGCGGCGCACAGGATAGGGCGCAGGCAGCTACATCCACACGCTGACAACACCTATCTCCTCCTCCCTCCTCTCTTCGAGCACACAACACATCATCCTTCGGTCCCGGAAACTGCTGAAAGGGTTTGTTTCTATTTTCCCACTCACTTTACTCGTAACGTGTGGTCCCTGGTTGGTGGTAAAACACACTATCACCACCACAACCACCACTCAAATGAGGGCCAGCCCCTGGTGCCTTCGGGCTTGCCAGCGACTGTCATTCTGATCTTTATGTGAATGTCATCACCTAGTAGTGGGTCTCCGTCCGCAATTGGAAAAGGGACGGAAAGCGCAATTAACTAAGCAGAACTAAGTGAAGTTCGTGCGCGGGAGGGACGGGGGGTAAATAGGAAAGTACAAGGAATTGGTCGTCTCTCTTTCCTGTGGATGTCAGTCTAAGTATGTGTGAGTTGAGTGTGTGGCCAAAATGATAAATCGAACTTTTCAAACGTAATAAAAATAGTTGTGTACATCGGGGGATGGGGGTCAGCTTGGGGCTTTCTGCCCAGGGATGAACATGACTGGAGGAGATGCTACAACATAAAACCTCGTCGCTATGAAGAGCCACTCAGCGTGGACAAAATAATGGGTGATTTTGCGCCTGCTAGGAAGTAAAGGTAGAGTTATAGGTGTTGATGCACACCGATCATTCTTTGTGGGGAACTTGCCATACCTATTGAATAATGCGAGAGGGTCATTTCACAAGGTTATGTATAAAGAGAGTTGCATCGCATCTTGCACGACTGGCTCCCTGCATTTAGTATTCCACTGAAGGCAGATGTAAGCGTTCTTTTAGATGAGCTCGCTTCTCTTGGTGGGCGCTGAAGCATATTAAAGGAATACTCGCTAGGCCATAGCATCGATAAACAAATTTCGGCAAATCAACCTGCACATTTTAGGTTTTGTACACTTGAGTACACATATTTCAAAGGTGGAAAAAGGATTTTGAGAAATATTTGGAACATTCCCTTTTTTGAGCTCAAAATTTCTTCTTTTTCTTTTCGAGCCAGAATGATATACACCATCAGAGCTGCTGGTTTGTTGTTATAAGTGCTTCTAAATACATTAAAGTTGAGTTTAAACTGAAGGATAATGACAAACAAGTGAGGAGTTTAACCATTATTATCTAACTGATAAATATTATTCGTCAACGGATACATTAAAATCATGCTTTGACTCAAATGATGGCATGAAGTCACGGGATTTTAGTACCACCCGAATGTAGCCATCTCTTGCTTCTTTTCCATAAACTTCGCCATAAGCTTCCGTCACCATTCGCACACACCGCTCCACACCTTCAGAATGCCATGGAATGTCAATAGAGACTGGCTCAAACCTGCACTACTTTTCAGGGGGAAGTAGATCTGTTAGATTCTTAGCAGCCTTATCTAATTTTGGTGGCCTGAAATCACGTATCTCTTCCTCATACACAGTAACTTCTGGGATCTTCCTCTATTTCGTCAATAACAAATATCCTGTTATTCTGATCAACGTCTGCCAGCATTCCCAAAAGGACGTTCTCAGGATGGGCCCAGTAGGAATTCCTTTGGATTGTTTGCCATGTTATGGCTTCACTGACAGGTTGGAGTATTTGCAGAATATTGATCTGTTGCAAGAGATGTTTAGATCCCGCCGTGCATTTCGGAGAGAATTTGATGTGAAACCAAATGGGCCCATAATGACACACGACAAACTCTGTGAGGACATACAAGTCATTATTAGATTTTTCTGTCACCACATAAAGTCGACACATTCTGCTTGCAGTGGTGAGCCATCTTGCATGATATTGACCCTGGTTTCATATGCAGGAGATCATCGACAATTACACCACTTCTAATTCTGTACATGTACCTCGTTCCGGACTAAGCTCATTCACATCTACATCTGGAAGAGGAGCCCCTTTAGCAATACATTGAAAGTCAGTTGGTGATACTGGTAGAGTTTCATAGGTGGTTAACGCTTTACCAAGTGGTCCTTTACTTGAGTTTCACTTTCTGTTAGACCAATATTTTACCTGCACAGGTGCCTCAAAGGAAGCTCATTTAGATGCAAGCTGCAAATGATCCACTGTAAAGGATGATGTAATGGACATTCCAGCCCTCTTATGTCTCCATTCTTGTAGCCACTAGTAGATGCCGTGCTGTCAGCTCCCACCGCCTTTATCTCATCTTTAATATCATTTTCAACGAGTCATTTCATCATTCCGTCTGAAATACCTGCACCTGTTCGTCGTTCAATAGTTAGATAGTCTAAATAGAAAGTACCAGGTTCTCCTACAAGCACATAATGATCTTGAATTTATTTTGCTCCATACCATTTGTTGCCTGACTTCTTTTTTGTTAGTGTTGTCTCTCTCCTCCCATCAAAAAGCAAAGCAGTAATTTTCTTATCTCTCAAACATTCAGATTTGTGCCCTCCAGACTTTGTGATGGTCACTTACATGGGAGCGGTCTTCTGAATTTATAATACCATAGTCGAATATGGCTGCACTACTAATCAGCAGCAGCAGCTCTATTTGACACAGAATATCGATTCGATCTGCTTCCATGGCAATTGTTGGTATTGGTATGATGTTGTTTGCTGTTCTCGCAAAGACTCTTCCATTCAGAAATGTCAGATGATGAGGTTTCTTCATCCAAGGCTGTCTGAAATTGTAGTTTTCTCTTCCCTTTTTGTGGCTCTTCTTTCCTGAATTCGATCTTCTCTGTTTTCCTTTTTTTTAATCATTTGACTTGTTTTTACACCCACTCTTCCAATTTTCATGTGACGCCCAGTTCTTTGGTCAATAAGAAATTCATTACCTCGACGTGGCACTTTCATGTTCTTTTCGCACTTGCATTTCAAGAGAGTTGAGCCAATGATGCAATAAACTTCTTACTCTTAGTGACATTCATTCCTTGTTCTGATACCACAGACGCTTCTTCTACCAATCGGAGCAATTTATTTTTAACATTCTGGATCGGCTGAACTAAAATACTGGCTTTTTTCCAAATCTCAGTAAGGTCTTCGGATACTTCAGGAATAACATCCTTGTTCTTCTTGTATTTATTGCCTTTTACATACTCAATATATCTTCCAACCTGTTCTTTTGTTAGTAGCTCACAATGAGAAAGTTGTGGAAGTGGGGAGCTAAAGACACTGTGACTTGTTGATGTTTTAGTTCTTTTGCTCATCTTTGCCCTGAAAATGAATAATAGAATGACCCGTTAGTATAAAACAGAAATAATACATGTGATGAGTGAATCTATAACACATTAAAAAAGGTAAATATCTCGTAAATTCGTCATACATCGAGTAATTCATAGTGCCCTCCTAGTAGTTTACAAACAAGGAATTCCTTAATCTAAATTGCCTACATCTTAGATACATAAGGAGTTAAAGTGCAAATTTTCTTCCTGTACGAAAGTTACCAATTTCTAGCTTCAGAGACGAGAACTATAATAACTGAATACAACCAGCCTCACCCTAAGGAAAAGATAATTTTTAAGCAAAATTTGGCCCCCAAAAGGGGGTGTTACTATTTATTTCGACTTCATTTCCAAATTTTGGATGGTCTGCTCTACAAAACCTGAAATATGCCTTAAAATTGGTTGCGACACTACGACTTAATACTCGCAGGATGAGTATTGCCCTCTGTTGTCCTGTAGAAATCAAACTTGTCAAGGATGTTGCCAGGGGTTCCGAGACAGCTGAGTCATTATCCACCTGGACCACTTCATTGACTTTCAATTATAGACAGACAACTAAGACAAAGGGATTCACTATCGCGATGTCAGTTACGAGACACCAACTATGATCGCTCCACATTCCAAAGCTTCGTTGTTCTAGATTCACTCTATAGCACTATCCGTTTGACTCCTTAAATGGAGATTAAATCTCTTGTCACCTTAAGTGACCTACAAGAGAAAATAAATAACGAATTAACAGATGTTAACGATAATCCGTTAACTTAAAAAAAAACCCGAATTAACGCGACTCCTAACAATCAATGGAAAGGGCAGTAAGTACCTCGCCGTCTAAAATTAATAGGCCCGAATGTTATCAATGGAGAGGGCAGTAGTCTGGCCTCGTTTAAAACTAATAGGCCAGAATGTTATCAATAGAAAAGGCAGTAGTTTTCTCGCCTTGTTTAGAACTAATAGCTCGAATGTTATAAATAGAGAATGCAGTAATACCCTCGCCTTGTTTAAAACCAATGCTACCAATGGAGAGATAGGGCAGTACCCTCGTCTCTTTTAAAACTAATAGGCCCGAATTCTCACTCCGCCTCCGAATTTTTGAGGTCGATGGGAATTTCCCCATCTCACAACACTGTGTAGGTGTAAGAACATATTTCGTATACACAGCTTAAGGAATCCATTACAACATAGATGAGAAATTGAGTCAGTTTTCGTCTTTACTAATTACACCATTCCTCGGGGAGACAAAAAATTAAGAGCAAGAAGCCATTTGGGTTTGGATGACTGCAGATTGAACGTTCAGGTCCAAGTAGGTTACTAGTACCATTTCACAATATCAATTTTATTGGTTTTGCAGTAATACAGGTGAAAACCTGGATCGATTATAAAACATGATTACATATCTCAATATTTACACCAGGCGGGATGGGCCTGTTAAATTGCTCTCTAATGGTTTGTCTGAGATTTTATGTATGTTGCCGAAGGTCCACTAACAAACACATTGTCCTACAGTTCTGAAGATAGCTAGTTCTTGCATTTATTTGGAAGCGTCCGCATCATCATGACACTTACCTTAATGCCAGAAATATAAAAATATGAATGATAGCAGTCATCAGCCCGTTCACTGCGAGACGGGCGCCGCATTAAGCCTAAATGACTATGAACAACAGCTGTTCAGACCAACCGCCAAGTTCTAAAGGTTTGTTGGTTGAAGGATAGAACAATGTTTTGTGCAACAAAATGAATACAGAAAAAGGATATTGGAATCATTACGATCTTAACTCTGAATATAATGAATAGTCAAAATAAAAGAGGCCTAAATGTTTGAAGGCCGAGTCATTCAATCTGAATAAAGTGGGTTTTTTTTGGTTTTTTTGTTGTTTTTTTTAAGAGCTCATCTGGCGACTGCCTACTTGGGCATTAGTCGCCGTATTAAAACTGGCCTAGTTCTAGGCTACTTTAAAATGAAATTAAAGAGAGAGAAAAAAAAAACACCCCAAAAGGGGGAAAGGAAGCAAGCTGGTGCGTCGGGGAGAGGTCCCCCCGGCGCAGGAGCGTGCAAATAAAGAAAAAAACAAACAAACAAAAAATGCAAAAAAAAACAACAAAAAACAAAACAAACAAACCTTGCTTAAATAATAGGGAGAAGGCCGGCCTCCCCCAAGAAGTAAACAAGTCCACAAGTCAGTGTGCACGAATCTGTCCCGAGCACAAGGGACAGGCGGTAGCGACCCCGCCCATCCCGGTACTGGGACAGGTATCGTGCGCGAAGATCACCCAGACTGGGACATTCGACAAGAATGTGCCGAACAGTCTGGGGGACGACGCAGTCGTTGCAATAGGGCGCAGGCGAGCGCTCCATCAGATAGCGATGCGTCACACGAGTGTGTCCGATTCGGAGACGACAGAAAGCAACCTGAAGCCGCCGCGGCATTGGGGGATAGGTCCATGGGAACAGTCGCGGCGCAATGGCACGCAACTTTAAGTTCCCCTCGACCGTCTCCCATCTTCTTTGCCAAGCAGTCCGAAGAGCTGCCCGTATTCCTGCCATGTAGTCGGTGTGAGGAAGAGCGAAACGCTGGTCCGGTCGCAGAGTCCTCGCCGACTCTTTGGCGCCCTCATCGGCGCGCTCATTCCCCGCAATTCCTACATGTCCAGGAACCCAGCAGAAGATAATCTCGACATCTGCCCGGCTCGCCAAAACCGTGGCGTCACGGATATCGCGAACCAGGGGATGCGGAGATTCCAATGCCCCGAGAGCACTCAGGGCGCTTTGTGAGTCGCTATAGATCACAATCCGGTCTCCGAACCGGGCACGTCGCGTAATCTCCCGTACCGAGTGGTGTATTGCCACCAGCTCGGCCGTGAAGACAGACGCAGCGCCTGGTAGAGCCCCGCTGACTTCAAACAGAGGGGATACGGCGTGGAAGCCGACCCCCTCTTGGGACTTGGAGCCATCCGTATACACTGGCACGGTACCAGCGTGACACGATGTGTGCTCCAAAAAGGTCGAACGCAATACTCCCGGCGCAGTACAAGCTTTGGGAGCAGAGGCGTGGCGACAAATAGCCAAATGTGGTACCCTCCAGGGTGGCGTCCTGGGCAGAACCAGGGGCGCCACCGGCCCGAGAGCTATATCTACCTCTCGAAGGAGTTTCCTGGCCCTAAACCCAAAGGGCTTAGGGTATGACTGGCGTCTCTCGGCGGCATAGGCACCATCGAGATCAGCTGCGGATGCAGTGAGAGCTGTTGGCGACTGAGGGAGGCGCCGGGCTCGCGCATACAGGCGAGTGATGCACTGCACGCGGCGCAGAGCGAGTGGCATCTCCCCAGCATCGACCAACAGGCTCTCAATGGGGGAAATGCGGAAGGCACCGGTCGCAAGGCGAAGGCCGGTGTGGTGGATTGAATCCACCTTCCGCAATAAACGCTCGGCTGCGGATGCATAAAACTCGCATCCGTAGTCGAGCTTCGAGCGAACAAAGGATCGATAAAAAAGTAAGGCGGTAGCCCTATCAGCGCCCCAAGCGCTGAACGTCACGGAACGGAGAATGTCCATGGCGCGGGTACAAGAGACCCTAAGGCTGCGAATATGAGCCTCCCAGGTGAGGCGTCGGTCGAATACAAGACCAAGGAAACGGTGCGACTCAACCACATCCAGGCGTTCCCCATTAAGAAACAAATCTGGGTCAGGGTGAAGCCGTGGATGGCGGCAGAAGTGCACCACCTTAGTCTTGGCCAAAGAAAACCGAAACCTGTGCGCTTCGGCATAGCGAGAGACGCGGTTCAATGCCTGTTGGAGTCGACGCTCCAGAGTTGGCATCTGGGCCGCGCCAAAAGAGATCGAAAGGTCGTCCACGTAGAGCGTAGCGAGAACATCTTCTGGCAGCACCGAGGTGATGCCGTTGATGCTCAGGGCAAAGAGTGTGACACTGAGGACACTTCCCTGCGGGACACCCTCTTCCTGCTCCTTTGGGGCAGAGAGGGCTCCCCCCACCCGTACGCGGAATCGACGATCTCGCAAAAATTCAGATATAAACATTGGGAGGCGTCCCCTCGCCCCCATCGTGTGGAGAGTCTCCATGATACCGTATCGCCATGCGGTATCATAGGCCTTCTCCAGATCAAAAAACACCGTGGCGTAGTGCTGTCTACGAAGGAAAGCCTCGCAGACGGCATTTTCCAGTCGGAGCAGAGCATCCGACGTGGAGTGAAACTTACGGAAGCCGCACTGTGCAGAAGACAGATGGCCTCCGCTGTCCAGGAAATGGGCTAATCTAACATTTACCAATTTCTCCATCAACTTGCACACGCAAGAGGTTAGAGAGATTGGGCGGAAACCGGTCGGAGTAGAGTGATCTCTCCCCGGCTTGCGAAAGGCGAGCACAGTAGCGATTCGCCAGGAGTCTGGGAGAAGACCTTCCACCCAGATCCTGTTGAACAGATCTAACAGAAAGGCCATGCCTCGCTCACCCAGGTGTCGAAGCATGGCGTACGGGACATCGTCCGGACCATGGGCGGTGTCCGCGCACGAAGCGAGAGCGGAACGCAACTCACTCACAGTAAACTTGTCGTTGAAGGGTTCTCCGCCTCTGGAGGTAAAGTCCAGCCGGCGGCCTTCCGCGACATCACGACGTGCATTGAATGCTGGCGGAGCAGCATCACGGCTAGAGAATGCAGAGAAAGCGGTCGCTAAGGATTCCGCCACGGACGCGGGGTCCGAGATTGCGGTCCCATTCTCCTGGAGAACGGGAGGGGGGTCCTGCGAGAACTTGCCCCGAATCCTTTTGACTCGCTTCCACACCTCAGCTAAAGGGGTCTTCCCGTTAAGTGAAGACACGTATGCCCGCCAAGAAGAGCGGCGGGCGTGCTTCGAAATATACCGGAACCTAGCCCTAGCCTGACGAAATTCAGCGACAGTGAAATCGTTCGGGCGGCGCTTATAGCGCATGTAGGCATAACGCTTCTGTTTGAGGGCCGTCTCACACTCGGCCGACCACCATGGGAGTGGTCGGCGTGCAAAACAGCCAGACGTCCTAGGAATAGTAGTCAGGCCCACGGCGATAAGGTTGCCGGAGAAGAACTCAACGGCCTCATCTACCGACCTAAACTCCTCGACTGAGATAGAGAATTCAGTCATTTCCTGAAATGCAGGCCACCGCGCCCGTGCCAAGCACCACCGAGGTGGTCTCTCAGGCGGCAGTTGCCCTGAAAATGATATTTGAATGGGAAAGTGATCACTACCATGGATGTCATCGACCACCCCCCAATCAAAATCAAGCTGTGCATCCGAAGAGCACAAAGATAGGTCAAGGCAAGAAAATGAAGCGGTTCTCGGACAGTGATGCGTAAACTCATCCACGTTTAGGACACCCATCTCAAGCTCTTCGATCAGATCGGCAAGGACTTGTCCCCTGGGATTTATGGTGTAATCTCCCCAGAGAGGATGCCTGCCGTTCAGATCTCCAAGCAAGAGATAGGGCCTCGGCAACCGTGCCACGACGCGGCGGAAGTCCCCCGCGTCGAAGTCAGCTGACGGTGGAATGTACGCAGAAATGATAGTATACCTCCTATCCAGGTGCAGCTGCACAGCCACTGCCTGTAAGGAGGTATCTAAAGAGAAAGGAAGAACGGAGACATCATGCCGGGTGTAAACCGCGCATCCCCCAGCCCGGCCGTCCCGCGGTGGTGGGGTTGCAAGACCCTTATACCCCGGGAGGGCAGGCAGTGGGCACGCGCCTAGCATGGTCTCCTGCAAAAAAATAGCTAACGGGGAACGGGACGAGGCGAGCCTCCGCAGCTCCTCCCAGTTGGCCCGGAGTCCACGGCAATTCCATTGAAGGAATATGCCCTCCAGGCCTAGCTCGGAGGAGACGCGGGGGCCCTCCTCGAATTGAAGACCCTCACGGGAATGGCCGTACGCTTCCCGGGGGCAGAACCCCGGGCGCTGTTGGCCGGACAAAGCGCTGGAGGCGCTGTCGCCTTCGAGGACTTATTGGGGGAGGTTGACCTCGCCATGCGAGTCTTTTCCTCCCTCCGCCTCGAAACCTTAGGCGGGCGCTGCGGCTTCGGAGGCGGGGGGCCCTCTTTTCGAGGAACCACCGTCTCCGAGCCACTCGCTCCACCTCGTGGCGTGGGCGAAGGAGCCGAAGCTCCTTTGTTGCTGTCCTCCTTTCGGGGGACAGCTTTAGGAACCCCCGAAGATGGCCTAGCGACCATCTTCAGGGGTGTTGCCTCCTGTGAGTCTAACGACTCGGTGGAGGAGCGTGGCCGTTTCGCCTTACGGTAAACGGTCACGCTGGGGGAAGAGGGGGGAGCCCTGGTTTTAGCCGGGGCTGGGTGTGAACCCTTTTTGCCGCCAGCTCTACCAGGGGAGCGCCCGGGTGTAGTAGAGCCCGCAGAAGGGCTCCGAATGGGCGCGGAAACAACCGTGCTCGTTGGCCTGGATGGGCCAGGAGCAGAGGGTGCCTTTCGAACTACTGAGGCATATGACGTGCCAGGCAGAGCTGGGCGCGCCAGGACCAAGTCCTTAGCCTCGCGGAATGAGAGTCTATCCTGGGCCTGAACGGCCAGGATTTCTTTCTCCAGGAGATATGCACCACATTGCTTCGAAGAAGCAGGGTGCGGCTCTCCGCAATTGACACACTTGGCCACACACGATTTGGACTTATCGTGTGCGACCTTGGAGCAATTTACACAGACTTTGGGTGACCCCGACTTTGCACGTCTACATGAGCGATTCGTATGGCCGAAGCGGTGACAGTAATAGCACCGCCGCGGCAGTGGCACGAATGCCTTCACGCGGTAGCGGTACCAACCGGCACGCACCGACTCAGGGAGCTTGTCACAGTCGAACGTGACGAAGAGTGTAGGGGTGGGTCTCGAAGCCCCTCCCTGTTTTCTCATCACACGTTCGACCTTGACCGCCCCATGGTCGGCCAGCTCTAGGGTGATGTCCTCAATGGAGTAGTCAACGAGTTCCCTCGCATAAACTACTCCTTTCACAAAGTTCATGGTAGAGTGCGGCGTCACACTCACCGGGGTGCCATGAAGTGTCCGAAGAGCACTTATCTTGGCCGCCTCGGCGGGATTCGCCGCATTCGCCAGAAGGCTGCCGTCCGAGAAACGGGTCACCTTCGGCTCTCTACCAATTGCACTAGCTAATCCTCTCCTCTGATGGATCATGTTGCCCTTAGACAACATGGTGCCATCAGTGGAGCGAATAACGAGGAAGCGTTTGAAGCCAGCGGGCTCGAAAACGCCAGGTAACCTCTGAATGAGGGGCCCCGATGTCATCGAGGCTCCGCCCTGTGCATTCTTCGTCTTAGTCTTGGTCAGGAGCTCCGCACACGAGGGGGTAGAGGGGCCGGATTTGCCGATCTTGGCTTGGTCGCCTACCAAAGTGGCAGCAGACCCATCCGTCCCCGCAGCCCCCGCGGATGGAGAGGAGCCCCGAGTCTTTTTCGTCTTTCTCTTCTTTTTAGGAGAGGAGGGCGGGGAATGAACCCGCTTCTAACCCCCGCCGGTAGAAGCCCCCAGGCCAGATGGACCGGCCTCAGCCAGGTCCTTCTCTGAAATGGAGAAGGTCCCGGTGGGCGCAGGGGATTCATCCGGAGGAGATCCCTCCCCTCCTTGTCCTGCCTGAGAATCCACAGCCGTTTGATGAGGACCTTGCATAGGGGCGGATTCGGGTTCGGTGCTTGGCGCCAAGCCCGGATTCCCCCCCATGGAAGGCCCTACCTTCTGAGGCTGGTTTTCCTCAAGGACCATGTCTATCACAGGAGGGGCCTCCAGTTGGCCATCCCCTCCCAGGACATCGCAGGTCCCCTTGGCAGCGTCATAAGTCTTTAGTGGGGAGGCACAGGCCTTGACCCCGGCAAGGTTTAATATTTTTGCCAGCAGGTCTTTTGAGGGAAGCGACCGAAGGGACCTGGCTTCCCTCTCCCCCCTAAGGGGCTTTGCCCTACCGAGCCGCTTGTACGAGGGGCGGTCGGCAATGGGCTGCCTGCTGGCTTTCTTGGCAGTCCCCTTAGAAAGCATAGGAGGGACTGCCGCTGGAGATAGGGAGGTGCCCGAAAGCACCTCCAGAGAAGGGGGTGAGGGGGAGTCCCCTACACCCGTAGGCGTAGGAGAGGAGTAAGCCTCCTCTCCGGTTAAAGAGGTATGGAGGGTCCCCTGCGCAAGCACAGGGGGGTGGACCTCCATCTTTTCTGTGGAGCTGCACGAGGGCGGCTCCGTTGTTGTTATAGGGGGAATTAAGGGGAGATGTTTTTTTGTTTCATCATTGGGCATGGTGACCCTCTTTGTTTTACGGGACGCAATCGCTCACCACCTCTTGCAGTAGCCCGCACTGCAAGAGGTGCTTACAGGCCCGGCAGAGCCAGGCGCCGCCATTTGGGACCACCCCTCCCGCCTGGTGGCCTGGCAGTCCTTCGGCATGGCGGCTCCACCTTGAACACGGCGTAAAACGGATAGATTTTGAAGACGAGAGGAAAAGGGATGTGAGGAAGGTATGGGTGGGGATGAAGCAGGTTGTTAAAAGCCAACCACCCCAGACCGGAGCTCAGGGGTTAGGGGACATTGTCCCCTCCCCCCTCAGCCCCGATCCGGGACGATTGGCTGAGAAGAAGGTCAGCTTCTACCCTGTGAAATTAGAGGCTGACCAGAGAAAGTTGTGGGAGAGGTTGTATGAAAAGCGACGAGGTAGGATAGGAATACAGGCTATCTGAAGGAAGGAAGAGAGGCTAAGCTGGGGCCGGACGGGGCGCTGGATCCCGTCAGCACGGCGGCCAGGATGGCAAATCGCCGCGCCCCTTACGGGGTGAATAAAGTGTAAAGGACAATGAAGGGAAATCCAATGAATGAATTTTGTAGGCACCATATTTGGTGCCTACCTCACTGTAGGTCATACATAGGTCAGGATCTTAACTTTAACAGGCGAGAGTTGACCTTTAAAGGTATCCTGACGGGGAACATTAATTTGCCATCTTATCGAGCAATTAAAAAGTATAAACACGACTTGTCTAAAAACCAGATACCCTAGTTCATATCCCAAACTCATAATTTATAACTATTTGATAAAAAACTGATAAACGTAAAGAAAAACAACAATTACTTCAGAATTGGAATTTCAAGCCCGTAAGCCATTGTATCCAAATACGACCATGTTGCACCCACTCAAAGAAATCAAAAGTGTTATTTATTTTCTTTTATCTATTTTAGGACGATAAGGTATAATCGACATCTTTTTATAGCCAATCTTACGTTTAAGGTTTGTAGTGACTAGAGATTTACTGGTGGGCAGAGACCATTCCTAATATAAATCAACATTAGTCCTTATAATTATGAAGCAATGGCAGGAGCTTGCGTATAATGTTCAATTTTTAACACGATAAAGTATGGACTTGAAATCAATTTTTATTTCAATAGGGTCATTTATATTATGTATTAATAATAAATGAACTGGCTGATTCTTAAAGGTGAATAAATTTAAATATATAAAGCTTTGGAATGGACAGCTATTTTCAGACAAGTTATAACAAGTTTTGCTATGGGGTACCTTGACAATAAATTCAAGTCTATTTTGTACAAAGCAATGATAGAACCTCAATAATAAAAATGTAAATGCGGGTTTTGGCCTACTACCCTTTCGATTGAACCCAGGGAAATTGGTAAGCAATGCTTAAAACTAAAATAAATCATTCAAAAACAACATAGGAGTGTAATTGAAAGAATATCTGCCCATAGTTAAAAACACTGTAATTCTGTTTTTTATTAAGTGTAAGAAAGAGATCAATAATCTATAATAACAATGATCGGATGAAAGACTACCCAATGCAAGTCATAATTAATAAATGATTTACTTTGAAGATGGCTAGGTAATATAGGCATTTTGATAACCAATTAAAACCTATGGTAGCCTTTTAAGCTTTATTCTGTGAACTAGCTTAAAAAAGACATTCACGGACATTTCCAGGACTCAACAAGAGGAACACGAGAACAGTAGAGAATAAAGTAAATAAAAGTAGAATCTATAAGGCCAAAAGAGCATAAAAAATTCGTCTTTTGTTCACTTTAATACGAAAATATGAGTATAAATATTCGATATTCAGTACCACCTAGTTCTTTCGGAAAGCCAAAATAGGATCCGGGGTCGGCAAGAATGGATCAACGGTTTATTAAGTAATTAAATACAAAAAGGGGTAATTACATACATTGCATGTAGTTAGAATGATAGAAAATAGTGGTGAAAATAGATTTTAGCAGAGGAGGTAAAAGCACTGAGTAGGAAATGATAGCTTCCCGGAGACATGGAAATCGTTATCAATTTACTTTTGGAAGTTAAATTTAAATACTATACAAAGATTAAGGATAATATACAATACATTCTTAAGATTACTGTTGTTATATATTTGTTATTGTTCATTTAATTTTAGTTTATTTTATTACACTTTATATTTACAATTCAAATATTATAGAGAGGTTAAGGATAATTTACTATACAATCTAAAAATTACTGCTATTGTACACTTATTTAATTCGTTAGATTATTATATTTCACTACACTTTATATTTACGTTAGTTTTTAATGCTTACTAATTCTGTTTTTTGTAATTTGTTAATATAGTTTTACATTAAATCGATTAAAATTTGATTTATTATTATTGTATAAATTTATAATTTTTGCTTATTTATTTACTACATAATTTATTCTCACTAAATTAGTTTAGTAACACTTTAATTGTTCGTTACTTTATGTTAAGACTAGATTTCTGTTACTGTCTATAATTTACTGTTTATTCACTTTGGCTTAATTTGTATTTATTTCATTTATTTTACTATATGACTTTTCATTGAATTAGACTTATTCCACTAATTTGATTGGTTCATTCGCTCACAGTTATTATTCACTTTGATTGCACTTTTTTCGGTATTCACTATTTGATTTGTGATGTTTTTTCACCACTCTTTATGGCTTTAAATGTTGTCATATTTACATTATGTACGTCTCTAGGGTTGATATACACTAGGGATTTTAAGAGTAGGGCCGACACTTCTTTCCTGGAGTATGGTCCCTCGTACGTCCATTTGTACTCACCCGCAGCTAGGCCGATGATGAGTAGTTCCAGGTCGTCTTTGGGGGCCGGGGACAGGGGGGAGCCGAAGACACGTAGACCCACGTCTTTCTCGTCGAAAAAGAGGCCTCTTTCGAAGATTTCTTTTTTCTCGGTGAGGGGAAACCCTTCATGCCTTTCGTCCTCCTCCTCTTCCTCGTCCGAAGTATATTGTGGCTTCTGCGGTGTTTTCTCTGGAGTCGTCTTATTTTTCTTCTTCGCGCCTTTTTTCTCTTCTTCTTCTTCCGAAGGCGTTTGAATTTTCCTTTCTTGTTCTTTTCCAGTTTCCTTAACCCCATTACTTGAGGGTGTCTTCTTTTCTTCCTCGATGAACTCGAGGTTGAAAAGGCCCGCCGAGTCTGGGTTTTCGGGAAACCAAACCTTTTTGTTGCAACCGTTCTTCTCAAGAAGAAGGTTGAGGTGGCAAGAGAAGGTACCGGGGTTTTTTAGGTTTGCGAGGTGGGCAACCATGACCATGATTTCTTGCCCTTCCTTAGGCATGACCAACTTCGTAATATTCGTTCGCGTCGGAGTGGTAGTCCTTGCTGCCGTATCCGCGTACGTGGATTTTTTTCTCTCTTCTTTTTCTTCCCTCATCCTATCTCTTTTTTGCGGATGGCCTCTTTACGAATTGGGCACCTCATGGCCAGGGCCCTGTGGTCACCCCCAGAATTTATACATTTTTGCACCCTTTTCCTGCACTCTTTCCAACCGTGTCCAGTTTTGGCGCAGTTGGAGCATGCAGGGTCGGCAATTGTGCAATCTTTTGTGGCGTGTTTTTCGACTGCATAGCATTTGAAGCAGCAGTCGATTTGAATGTATTCTTCTTTGACGATTTGCTCAGGGCTGACCTTCAGGTAGAAGCCGAGCAGCCTGTCGTTTTTGGCTCGGTTTGCCATGTCGATGGAACTGAATACAATCTTTACCACGCCGTTTCCTTTACCGAATTTGTGCACTGCTGTGATGCAGGCCCACTCTTGTTTCGCTTCGAGTTCTTTTTTAATATCTTCACAGGAATTTTCTGTGAAGATTGGGTCCAGTTTTGTTAGTATGATGGTTCGTTGGGCCAGGATTTCCTGCGGTACACTTGCTTCAAGCCCAATCTTCTTCAAATGAGCTTGAGCTTCGTCGGAGACCAGCCTCTCGACGTCCCCCATTGTGCTGCAAATGGTTGCATAACCATTGGGAGTGTCGAGGAGTCTGATCAGCACCACGTGGATCTTTTTATATATTGTTTGTATCACTTCCATTTTTTTCGGTTTTGGTGCCCCCCCCCCCCCTATTGTACGGAGGGGGGTCCTTTTGCAGTCCTAAGGGGCTGCCCCCATGTTGAGGCCCCTCTTCTAGTAGCTGTTCTTGAAAGAGGATGTGTACGTAAAGATTTTGCACGAATAAAAAATTAACACTTATGGAGGACCGCCTTTTCACTCGATTTTTACACAAAAAGGTTTACACTGCCTCCGTGGCCAATTAATTGCTTACGCGGAGCTTTACCTCCGGTAGACTTGCGAGCTGTCTGCTTAGTACGAGCCATGACGACGGTCATAAGAGTATCCAGGTATCACAAAAATTTTGGATGAATCATTTAATATATTCCTTCAGCTTACCTACCTTTCAAAAGCTCATTAAATTTTCTCCACTCAGAAGCGAGTAAACCCAATGAATCGCAAGCATACAACGACGCATTTTTCATCCAATTCTAGTATCGTAAAAGCCGCAATTTCGTTTGCCTGTCATTTGTACAGACGCCACCTATGGACCAGGTTCGGCTTATGGCTATATTCAGTGTTTGATTAGGCCAAAACCTGATTAGCTTCGTTTTACCTTAGCACTGGATGCGAGTGACCCTTGATAGGCCCTTGCGGCTTTTGTCATCTGTAAAATTATGTTGGGTTATGTTATGGAGGTTCTGTTCCTTTCTCCTCATTCCTGCCCACCCACGTCCCCTTCGACCCGGTGTGGAAAAAATAAAAAAGCAAATGGAGAGATAATAATATTTGGAAAAAGGCTTAAAATAAGTGGTAGTCCTCACAATATAGGGGGATAACCGCAAATTTTCCATCCTCCCTTGAGGGATAAGACATTTTTTAAAAGTTCTACGCCATTATCACCCAGGTGAAAGGGTGAAAAAAAAATGCCTTGGCAGTAAAAAAAAAAAATATTCTCAATAAAAAGGCTGTAAACGCCTCGTCAATTTTTATTATGTCCGGAGGGTGCATTCAGAATCGTACAGACCGCAATAACTCAAAGTACATTGCGGATTCTGAGCAATAGGAAAATCAGGAAACGGACATTAGCCAAGATGACCACCCATGACTAACAACTTTATTGTAACCCTGACCTAAAATTTGGCGTAGGCCACAGAATTAAAAAAAAAAAATGGGATGTGGTCAACCACTAAACTGAACTTTAAAAGCCATGTGAATTAATGTTCAGAAATTAGTATTTTATTACTTATTCTTGAATGTGGCGTCTGTTATTTATCGTTTTTAATGACGGTTTATGCGATTAATAAAGTTCCAGATTCCAGTTTATAGATTTAATAAAGTTTTTGGCTTTATTGAATCAATAATGTAAATATTCAGTAACGGTTAATAAAATGAAGCCTATTTATATTCAGACAAGGCATTAAGTAACCTTGTCCTAACCTTTACACTCAAATTACAAAGTTCCTAGTGATAAAGAGCGTTTAATACATTGCCCATTAAAAATATAAGAAAAATGCGGAAATACAGGTGAGGGCTTACCTGGTTGAGCTAAATCTTTTTTTAATTCCCTTAAACATGGTAGCGTCTAAGTGAAGAATTTACACACGCAAAGTTTTTGCTTCGTTGATTCAAGTTTTATTTGTGTACAAACGGCATTGAGCGTATAAATGCATTTAATTCAGGACAATGTTATTGATGTGCGTATATATAATGTCACTAAAATCTTCCTTACTGATTCGGTGCACACCACTTTTTAATGAATAGTTACTAGGTTATGTTACTTAACACGAATAAATACATAAAACTATAGTTATTCATCGTAAAAATAAGCTTATATAAAGAAATATGGTGTTCAGTAAACAAACTATTGTTCTTTCATTACACCATTTTGCAGAAGGTTTAGTTTCAGTTAACTGGTGAGCCAACGAACAGAGGCACAACAACACTCAACCTCTGCTGATACGCAACTAACTGACGATTGAAACATGGAGTGTCACTGAGACCCCATCACCCACCACGGAAAATGGTATGCTGAAAGCCAGCTGCCAAACTTCTTCCTACATTTTTTTATTACGATCGTCCATACGCTTATGTAAATTTTGTACGCATGTATAGGTATAAATTCATAATTGTATAAAGAACAGCAAATTAATTGACCAACCAACCTATATTAGGAACTACAATAAAAAAAGGATCGCCTGATTGAGCAGAAATTTCGTGCCGCTTCTATTAAATACACATTTGGATTTGATTCTATAATAATCTAATTGAAGTTCTTAATTACGAGAAAAATTAAGATAAAAATCTGTCTCGATAACGAATAAGGGAAAAAAAGTGTTTAACTCAACCATAAATGGTTGTCAGCAACTGAACCGAGCTTTTTCGTCTTGGGGGTGGGGAAATAAAATAAATACAATTATATCGTCTAAAGTAACTAGTTAGATAGTTTCTACTAAAAGCCGTAGTATGTTATCTAATCTTACATATTAATGAAAAAGTGCAATAAAAAATAAGTAAAAATATGAATAAAAAAAGACAAATGCATTTTCTGTGTTTTCATTTTCGACGCATCATTGACTCTTCCTCTGGGCCTAATTTTTGTGGCGGAAACTATCGATTTGTGCTTGTAGGTCGGAGATGGAGAAGGGATGGAGAAATTGACTAAAAAAAATTAAAACAATACAAGGAAATTCGTGTGATCCAACGACGAAAGTTAAATAAGACAATTAATAAAGAGAAACAGAAAAAAATTCCAATGGATGTTGCGTTTATTGCTTATATGGCCTTTTTCCTGGAAGTCCCTCTCCCTTCCATTTTATTTCCTGTTCGTGGTAGCATTTTCAGTTCCTATCCTATTTGTACTAATTTGTTTCAGGGGGTTTATAGTACGAGGTATAGGTATTTCAGAGTTCGTCATTATTGACCTCTTTGCGCTATTTTATTCCTTAATGACGCGCTGTAGGATCAAAGCTTTCTCCCTTAATCCTTAAGGAGTCGGTCGGAGGCAGCAGAGGTCATGTGCTCCTGAGAGGCTATTTACAACAACAGCAACAACTTCCTTTAATTAAAAATGTTCTCTGCCAGACATACCAGCGTAGTTTTCAATTTAGATCCTAGTTTTTGGTCGCTTCTGTTCTGATTTCCTATACCAGAACTATGCACTGCATCCATGGATGGGCTTCCTAAAGGAGTAGTGCACCCATTGGAACTTCGCAGAATTCCTAAACTAGTTTCTGAATAAACCTCTTCCAAAGTATTCCGGTTCTTTCTCCGATTGAACTCTCCTATTAATAGCAATCCTCAAGGAGGGCATTCATAACCGATGTCATTTAGAGAGCAATGATCACGTCTATTCCATTTGCCCATCAAATTGGACTTTATTTAACATAGGAATTCGGATACATCCTTTCTGACTGCTGCCCGTCTCTCTCTCTCTCTCCCTTCTTTAGGGTGGCACACTTTTAAGACATCGATTTAGGGAAATTTCATCTGTTTAAAAGTACATAGGATTATTTAAGGAGTAATAACGGCTTCTGTGAGAACGCATATCATCTTCAATCTCCAAACATTTGCAAAATTCATTTTAATCCATCCGCTGTTAGAAACAGAATACCGATGCCTCACCGAGGTCATCATACACATCTGTTCCTGTACTTTTATATTTGCCAAGAATCGGACACAATTTAATTTTCCTACCTCCGGCAAACTACTTTATTTAGAATAATGTACCAAACTTACCCACTCTTACATTTCTTGCCCAGCTGGTGAAGTGTCTTAAATGCGTCAAACACTCCGCCATTTTTTCCCTGAAATTTGTTCCACACGAAAAGTTTTAACCTTCGTGAAATGGCGATTCAAACTTCGAGTTTGAATTCTATACGAGA
Organism: Ceratothoa steindachneri; assembly: GCA_963969495.1. NCBI lineage: Eukaryota > Metazoa > Arthropoda > Malacostraca > Isopoda > Cymothoidae > Ceratothoa > Ceratothoa steindachneri. The sequence continues at coordinate 89,890,252 of OZ018329.1, forward strand.
CGATTCAAGCGACTTCCTTCTATTCCAGATCCCTGGAACTCAAACATAACACTCATAGGGCTCATTCCGATGCCTCTGTTCGGTTCTTGTCAAACTATTATCTGCTACTCTTTAGTAGCCTACCTTAATAAAAACCTAAGTAGGTGTTTAGTGGTATTACCCTAGAATATTGGCGAGTTATCGCTGCGGTATTATAGTCGCCGCTTCTGAGAAAACTGCAATTTAAAGCTTGAATTCTCTTCCTTGTTCACGGAAGTACCGACAAAGAGTTACAAATTTGTAAGTGAGTCATGGCATTAAATTACATGTGTTTTACAACCTTAAAAACTGAAATCCACTGTTGACCATGGATGATTTAAAGCAAAGAAGGATGCGACGACTAAAGATGACTCTACACTTGCACTTCTGCCATAACATTCGATAACCTGACCATATGTCATCTTCGATTTTTATTAAGGTATTTCTTAATCTTTTTTCCGACAAACGAATCCTGCATTTAGTTTTCTTAGAACGTACTTTCAACTCTTTTTTTTTTTTGAGATGTTTCGCAAAAAATGTGACAAAATCCTTTGAATGCTCACTGTGATAGAACGGTTTGAGGCCGCTTAATTTCAACCGCTATCACATGTTGTTTAGAAACACGTTGCTACCCACGTGCATCTTCGTCTTGAAGCCGGGTGCGTTATCGCTCCACCTGAGTCAATATTTAACCAAGGAGGTTCATTTCCCCCCGTCCCCGTTTCGCCCCATGCGTCGATCAAGCCAGATTGAGTTAGGCTTATGGGCAGATAAGGTATTGTTCTCAGGCGCGGCTGGGCATGCCCTCGAAGACCCCACTCCATTGTCCCCTACGCCAAGGGGATGGCTCGACTATTTATATGGAAACTTTACCAATAAGAGCAGATTCAGATCCAGATTATCCTGGCGAGACATCCCGCCGATCCGGTCTCACCTTGTGCACCAGGGCCCTCTACCTCGAGATCCACTATTTTGCCCAGAAGAGGACAATATCCCTTGAATGCCAAGGTTCGAGCCTTCAAGACGCCAACTCCATAAGGCCTCCCCTGTTGTTCAGAAAGAGAACAACGTTAGAACAGCCATTGTTCTTTGAGCCCGTTGACAAGAGATGGTTCTCACCCTCCCCCCCCCTCCCCTGTTGTTCAGAAAGATAATAACATTAGAACAGCCATTGTTCTTTGAGCCCGTTGACAAGAAACGGCTCTCACCCTCCCCCACTGTTGTTCAGAAAGAGAACAACGTTATAAAAGCTATTGTTCTTTGAGCCCGTAGACAAGACACGGTTCTCACCCCCCTTGTTGTTCAGAAGAGAACAACGTAGAACAGCCATTGTTATTCAAGCCCGTTCGTCAAGAAACGGTTCTCATTCCCAAGACGTCACGTCAGGATCATTTAATCCCCCCCCTTCGGCTGGAACTCGCCAGCGGACCGAAGATTCCTTCGTGTCGCCTTCCTCTGCACAACAACTTTTAATTACGTAAGCTGAACATTACCTTTGAGTATTTAACCTTTTTGCCAACCCTATCATGTGCTTTTAATGGTTTAGCGAACCATCCCATCCCTATAATTTTCATTTGTTCACCTTTTTAAATCTCTCCCAAATCTTAATTCTCAGATTAGCCAGATATTTCCACGACCCTTTCCATTCTCTGTTTAGGAAAACATTTTCCGTTTTGTGTGTTGTTGATAGTTTATTTAGTAAAACTCTATTTTATTAATGATAGCCATATTATTATCCTTGAGCTCAGTTCCACTTCTTAAGCATATTGAAGATAAATAATATCGGTCAACCAGATAACCACGCACTCTAAATATAATTGAATAGTTCCCTCAACGAATAGTTATATACGGTATATCGTCGAGAGTCCATTCTACGACATATATATATATATATATATATATATATATATATATATATATATATATATATATATATATATATATATAATATATATATCTTTGCAAACACTGGTCTCAGTCGAGTAAAGCATAGTGTTATTCGTTATAAGAATATAGTATAGTAGTTCCCTTTTGTTTTAACGATTGCTATTCCCTTTTTTGAAACTTAAGAAGCTGGAGTAGCTCAAGGAACTGTTATAATAATTTGTTTATGTTTTTTTTGTGTGATTTTATTCATTGATTATCTAGATCGAGAAACCAATTACGAATAGGTCAGTGCCCATATTTAGGTAGGATAATTCTATAGAGGGCATAATTCTTATTGCAAGGAATTTAGTTGGTTGACTATTGCGCCTGCAAGTGCAAATATGACTCAGTTCGAAATCTTCAAAGCGCAAGGAGAATCCTTGGGACTTTCCTGGAAAGAATTAATTGAGTACGTTCAAGAGGAGCAAAGAACGGAAAGAGAAAGAGAAATCCAACGAGAAGAAAGAGAAATCCAACGAGAAGAAAGAGAGGAACGGAAAAGACAAGCTGAGCTTCACCATCAGATTGAAATGGCTCGTGTAGAAGCCGAAATACAATCAGCCACTTCACGTTCAGAAGCCCCGCTCAATCTCCCACTTAAGCCTTCTAATTTCAGAGATGGAGAGGATTTCGGAGCATTTTTAGCCCACTTCGAAAAGATCCTCGAAATCAATAACATGGATCTAGAGGCTGAAGGTGTAGTCAGATTACTTCCACTGTTAAATTGTAAATTGCGCGAGATTTTCATATCTTTACCATCTGAATGTACAATTAACTACAGCACCTTAAAAGCTGAGTTATTGGCCGCTCATAATATGACTCCCGATTTCTACCGACAAGAATTTCGAGGAGGTCGTATTAAACCCGGACAGACGTTCCGTCAATTCGGATACATTCTTCAGAGGAATTTTGTATTCTGGTTAGAATCCTCAAAGGTTGATCCTAACTACGAGTCGTTAACAGACTTCGTGTTGCGGGATCAATTTTTGGCGTCTCTCCCGATGGAGATCCGCGCGTTCGTCAATGATCGTCTGTGTCAGACATTTAAAGAGTGTACCGAAGAAGCGGATGTCTATGCCGCAAGCCATAATTTATACCCAAAGGAGAATCGAACTTTTCACCAACCCCCCAACCAGGAAAGAAGGAAGGATTCGCGCCCCTTCCCAGGAAAGCTGACGAAGTTCCGGGCCCCGTAAAACCCCAAAACTTCTTTCCCCCAAAACAACAACGGGACACCAAACCTCCCGTTAAGATTTCTCCTCCATCACTCTTCCCGAAGCGACCAATCATATGCTTCACCTGTGGTGTAGAAAACCACATGAGCTGAAATTGCCCCCAAAATTCTAGGCTTAAAAGCGGACCAGCCCACCAAGTTCACCAGATTAATGCCACCCCGGCTTTCCCGGTTGTGCAGACCCAAGCAACAACTTCTCCCCCTCCGTCAGGCCACCAGGTAAATTTTATTTTTGACAAAATTTCACCGGGAACTTTTAAATTTGAGGAGGGCAGCGTGAACGGCTGCCGTGTATCGACTCTCGTCAGGGACACAGGGTGTACGTGTTTCATCGTGTCCGACGAGCTCCTCCCCCCCAGTGGACCCTAACCACGAAAAATTTGCGGTGGTACATGACTACCTTGGGCGGGCGAACCGATTCCCCGTCGTTAGATGTTACCTGCAGTGTCAATATTATGATGGCTGGGCTGAAGTCATTTCAGCACCCATAAAATTCTGTTCCGTACTTATAGGACAGAGCCCTCAAGTAAGCTCTGACCCTGTGTCCCAGGCCGCCCTTACTCGAGGTCGAGCTAAGAAGGAAGCCCAGGAGTCCGTCCCCCTCAGAACCCCGATACCGTCCGAATTCTCCGAGATCCTTAACTAGGACTTTAGGACGGCACAAAAGGAGTGTGAAGCACTAACACCCTTATGGGATAAGGCCCAAAACAAGGACACGGAGACTGTCCATGGACCCAAAGTCATCAGGTACCTGGAGCAAGGTGGCTTACTTTATCGATCCGCCGAGGACAGTAATAACGCTGTTACTACTGTCTTATGCCTTCCACGATCCCATGTCCCTATAGTGCTCAAAGTAGCTCTTGACAGCATTTTTTCCGGTCATTTTAGTCATACTAAAACGGGTCAGCGCATTTTAAAATATTTTTATTGGCCGGGTGCTGCAGCTGACATCTTAAAGCATTGTCGATCGTGCGATGTGTGTCAGAAGACGTCCGCTAAGGGGCGGGTCAAACCTGCTCCCTTACAAAGGGGACCCGTCATAACTGAACCCTTCTCCAGAGTGGCCATCGATCTGGTTGGCCCTATCCACCCCCCTTCGAGCGAAGGGCACAGCTACATTTTCACTTTAGTAGACTTTGCTACCCGTTTTCCCGAGGCTGTCCCCCTTCGCCGAATCGACAGTATTTCTTGCGCCGAGGCCCTCATTTCCATCTTTTCAAGGGTAGGTGTCCCCAAGGAAATACTCTCCGACAGAGGCTGACAATTCACCTCTGAGTTGATGGAGTACGTAGGGAAGCTGCTCATGGTAAAGCCCCTTTTTACCACCCCCTTCCGGCCACAGACAAACGGGATGTGCGAGAAATTATATGGAAATTTATAATCCATTATTAAGAAGATCTGTGCCAAGCAGCCCCGCGAATGGCACCGATATCTCCCGGTCGGCCTATTCGCCTATCGGGAAATTCCTCGCCGTACATTAGGCTTCGCCCAGTTTGAGCTCCTTTATGGACGTAATTTACGCGGGCCACTCAGTATTTTAAAGGAGTTGTTAATCAAGCCCCAACTGGATCCAGAACTCCAGTCATCCTACGCCTATGTGTTGGATCTACGCCAGAGGCTCGAGAAATGCGAAAACGTCGCCTATGAAAATGCCGATGTCAATTTGGAAAAATACAAAACCTATTTTGATGTCAGGTCCGAAGATCGTAAATTTAGGCCTGGTGATGAAGTACTCCTGCTCCTTCCCACAGCCACTAATAAATTACTGAGCCAATGGAAAGGTACGTACTCGGTCCGCGAAGTACGAGGACCGGTAGATTACCTCATTGGTACCCCACCAGGCGATAAGCTCTATCACATTAACTTATTGAAAAAGTACCACCGACGCGCCCATGGATATACGTTCGTAGCACTGGACGAAACATCGGCGCTTGAAGAGGATTACCCCGCGGAGTCCCTTAATGTAATACAGACAGTGTGCATTTAACCTGATGCCGATTACCCTCTTTCTTCCCTACCAGGCGAGTCTTTTGAACCCTCTGACCTGGATATCGACGCGCAGCTGACACCACATCAAAAGAGTCAGCTACAAGAACTATCATGTCAGTTTGACGACGTTATTTCAGAGAAGCCTGGATGCGCTACTAGTTTCGAGCATGATATTAAATTAACAACCTTAGAACCCCTCCGTTCAAAACCCTATCCCATGCCGATTCATTTACGCCAAGCTTTTAACGCCGAAGTTGATAATTTAATTAGTTTAGACATAATAGAACCGTCCACCTCTAGTTATTGTTCCCCAATCGCCATGGTCAAGAAACCTGATGGCTCTTATCGGATGTGCATCGACTTCCGGAAGTTAAATTCGGTAACTGTGTTCGACGCCGAGCCTATCCCGTTGGTAGACCAAAACCTCCACCTTTTTGAAAACGCCAAGTTCATATCAGAACTCGATTTCTGCAAGGCGTATTTTTAAATTCCCCTCCGGCCCGATGTGAAAGCATATACCACCTTTGCAACGAAGAAACGCTTAATGCAATTTAAGAGCCTTCCTTTTGGCCTCGTCACTGCTTGTAGCAACTATAACCGTCTCATGAGAAGGTTGTTAGATGGACTTCCGAATGTCTCCTTTTACTTTGATAACGTCTACGTCGCTACTCGTGAATGGAGTCACCATTTAACCACCCTATTAGCTCTCTTCAAGCGACTGCTCGAAAATAGCCTCACCATTGGCCCCAGCAAATGCCATTTTGCCCACGAAACCATAAAATACTTGGGTTTCAAAATAGGACGAAGCCAGTTATGTCCCCAAGAGGACAAGATTAAGGCAATCACCGACATGCCCCTCCCCAATACTAAGAAGCCATTAAGATCATTCCTAGGATCAGCTTCTTACTATCGGCGATTTGTCCCGAATTTCGCTGCAATTTCGGCGCCCCTCAGCTCCCTTTTAAAAAAGAATTCCCCCGATCGTCTACGTTGGAATGATGTCGCTGTTTCCCATTTTAACCAGTTCAAGAGTAAGCTCATTTCTGCTCCCATTTTAAAGTTGCCCAACCCGGAAAAATCCTTTGGGATTAAGACCGACACGAGCAACCAGGGCATTGGAGGTGTACTCCTTCAATATGAGGATGACAGAGCGAGTCATCCAGTTAAATATGCTAGTCGCCAATTATTATCACGCGAAAAGAGATATGCCACTATAGAGAAGGAAACTCTAGCAATTATCTGGGTTATTGACAGGTCCAAAATGTACTTGATAGGAAAAGAATTTCAGATAGGAACCGACCACCGCCCGTTGGCCTATATTCGGAATGTACGACACTCCAACGGCCGAATTATGCGCTTGTGTTTACTCTTGCAAGAGTATCAATTTAAGATAAATTATATAAAAGGTTCCGATAACCAGTTCGCTGACGCCCTCAGTAGGAATGCGTTACCAAATAGTGTAGATTAATTGTATTCGTAGGATTAGGATCTCCATGTATGTATATACCGTCTTGTACGACTTAAATTAGATTCTCTTGTAATATAATTAGTTAATGTATATGTCTGAATTTTGTGGCTCAATGTCTATTTTTACTCGTATGTATATATATTTGTACCCATTAAATTACGTATAAAATATTTTGTCCCATATGTACTAATTTTATATCATTTCATTGCTCCATGCCCCTTTTATGATTAAGTTTGTATCAAAGGTAGTTTCCCCTATAATCAAAAGATCAAAATAATCATATGTATTGAGGTAATACTAGCTAGGTGCATGAAGGTACGGTCGGTACAAGAAAACGAGTTCCCCACAACCGAGCTCTATCGTTGTCCCTTTTCTCTTTTTTTCTCGAAGTAACAACTTCCCCCCGAATGGAGGGGTGTGATAGAACAGTTTGAGGCCGCTTAATTTCAACCGCTATCACATGTTGTTTAGAAACACGTTGCTACCCACGTGCATCTTCGCCTTGAAGCCGAGCGCGTTATCGCTCCACCTGAGTCAATATTTGACCAAGGAGGTTCATCCCCACCCCTTGCCGTTTCGCCCCATGCGCCGATCAAGCCAGATTGAGTTAGGCTTATGGGCAGATAAGGTATTGTTCTCAGGCGCGGCTGGGCATTTCCTCGAAGCCCCCACTCCATTGTCCCCTACGCCAAGGAGATGGCTCGACTATTTATATGGAAACTTTACCAATAAGAGCAGATTCAGATCCAGATTATCCTCGCGAGACATCCCGACGATCCGGTCCCACCTTGTGCACCAGGGCTCTCTACCTCGAGATCCACTATTTTGTCCAGAAGAGGACAATATCCCTTGAATGCCAAGGTTCGAGCCTTCAAGACGGCAAGTCCACAAGGCCTACCCTGTTGTTCAGAAAGAGAACAACGTTAGAACAGCCATTGTTCTTTGAGCCCGTTGACAAGAGACGGTTCTCACCCTCCCCCTCCCCTGTTGTTCAGAAAGAGAATAACATTAGAACAGCCATTGTTTTTTTAGCCCGTTGACAAGAAACGGTTCTCCCCTTCCCCCCCCTCTGTTGTTCACAAAGAGAACAACGTTATAAAAGCCATTGTTCTTTGAGCCCGTAGACAAGACACGGTTCTCACCCCCCCCCTGTTGTTCAGAAGAGAACAACATAGAACAGCCATTGTTATTCAAGCCCGTTCGTCAAGAAACGGTTCTCATTCCCAAGACATCACGTCAGGATCATTTAATCCCCCTCCTTCGGCTGGAACTCGCCAGCGGACCGAAGATTCCTTCGCGTTGCCTTCCTTTGCACAACAACTTTTAATTACGTAAGCTGAACATTACCTTTGAGTATTTAACCTTTTTGCCAACCCTATCCTGTGCTTTAAATGGTTTAGCGAACCATCCCATCCCTATAATTTTCATTTGTTTACCTTTTTAAATCTCTCCCAAATCTTAATCCTGATCAGCCAGATATTTCCACGACCCTTTCCATTCTCTGTTTATGTAAACATTTTCCGTTTTGTGTGTTGTTGATAGTTTATTTAATAAAACCCTATTTTATTAATGATAGCCATATTATTATCCTTAAGCTCAGTTCCACATCTTAAGCATATTGAAGATAAATAATATCGGTCAACCAGATAACCACGCACTCTAAATATAATTGAATAGTTCCCTCAACGAATAGTTATATATGGTATATCGTCGAGAGTCCATTCTACGACACTCACCAAAATTCATTTATTAGTAGACCCATTTTTTCATCTACCAAATTCATAGGCACTATCGCTAGCTTAATGGATTTGGCGTTGGATTCCAGCCGCCTGTGTAGCGGGTTCGATTCCCGGCGGGAGCGGACACAAAAAATTATGAGCTCGCAGAGGAGAGTCGCCAATAGGGAAGTGCGTCGTGTAAGATGCACACGGCATCCTCACATACATAAGCAATCACGACACCAAGGTCTCGTCTTCCCTCCCTTTTTTGCACACACAACACATCACTCAGCCACCTGGGACATACTGAAGGAGTTTTTATTTCCAGAGTCCCCTGACGCGGAACAGGTGACTATTCCTTGGGCCATAAAGGTTTCACTCCTCGTTAGGAGGCTACAAAACACAGTGCCACTGTTCTCCCTCTGTATGCGAATTTGATCCCCGGGACGGAGGCCCTCACTCACGTTTGAAAAGGGACGAGTGACGCGATTAAATCTACATATGTACGAGGGGCGGTCAATAAGTTTTGCGAATCGGTAGAGCAAAACAGAGAAAGGGGGATGGCTGTTTGTGGGGTGTTAGGACAAGTTATGACAAGTCAGGACCTGCAGCCGCACGCTCCTGCCTCGTCTATTTAAGAAGCAGTAGTTGATCGTAAAACGTGAGTCACAAATTTTTCAACAATGGAGAAGGTTGAGCACCGCGCAGTGATCAAATTTTTGACCAAGGAAGGCAAGAATGCAAAAGAGATCCATGAACGCATGGTTGCAGTGTACAGCAACACCGCCCCTTCCTATGCAACCATTGCATAGGAACTCTGGCCACATAGGAACTCTGGCAGCTTGTGCAACTCTGGCCACAAGGCCAGAGTTGCACAAGCTGCCCTGCGCGAGTGCGGATTCGAGGAGCTCAACCATCCCCCCTACATTTCAGATCTGGCCCCTAGCGACTACTTTTTATTCCGCAGGCTCAAGGCTGCACTGCGTGGACGCCGGTTTGGGGACGATGAAGATGTTCAGCTCGCCTTCCAGGAGTGGATTAAACAGCAGTCGGGAGATTTCTGGTTGTCGGGAATTCGAAGCCTCAGGGACAAGTGGCGCAAGTGCATTAAAGTCGAGGGTAGTTATATTGAAAAATAATAAAACGCTTTTCCTCATATCTCGTTTCCTTATATCCGAATTGCAAAACTTATTGACCGCCCCTCGTACGTTGCGTGTATTCTATAAGAGTCCTTTGTCCCTGGTCAAATTATCTTAATAATGGCGCGGCCGATCTATTTCTTACTCATTTTCTCGCTAAACATCCAGTCTTTTACTCCACCAACTTTTGAAAGGAGTCTTTTGGGAGTTGTTTATGAACCATTCACCTCCCAATCACTGATAATGGCTGGGAAAATTTGTGTTTTTCAAGCTCTTAGTGCCAGACCCCTTTCACAGTTCTCTTGCTCGGCAACATATCCATGTCTTTTGATGTCTTCTCCTTTCTTTCTCGAGCTATCCCCCTCCACCACAATTCCCCCCCTCCCCTGACATCCTTTTCCTACATTCCTATAGTGAGGGGAGGGGGCTAAAAAATGGATTAACATCGCACAACTCGGGCGTTGCCTTCGTTGAGCAATTACCGTTTAGTTCGCTAACCAGTATCTCTCTTTCATACACACATACACACACACTAATATATATATATATATATATATATATATATATATATATATATATATATATATACGAGTATATATACTACAGGACAAAATAAGAGAACGATATTTCTTTATTAAAATTGTTTTAAAAATATGCGTAGGTAAATGAAATTTCCATGGTACATAAATGCAAGAATTTAATATATTTTAAGAAGATTCCATATGATACAATGGTATATTTAGGAAATTAGACTAAATAAAGTGACAAAATAAAATATTGACACGTGCAAAATAGGAGAACGATTATTCACAGAATTGCTTAGCAAGCAAATCCACTAGAAACAAAGCAAGATTTGAAAAAGTTGAAACTAAAAAACACATAATAGGAGATGTGGAAGCCTTTGTTTTCTATTACTTGGCACAACGACGACCACAGGACTTCTCCAGTTTCTAGAAAAATTCTGGTGTTATTTTGTTCCATTCTTGCTCAATTTTCGTCCATAAATCCATCACAATTGAAAGCTATTGGTTTAAGTTTTAATGGAAGTTTTTTTGGTGAGGTTCCAAGTTCTGCTCCATAGGTCATAGCTGGGATTATGTATTGCTTGTATACTTTTCTTTTCAGGCTCATGAGCATTTTGCTTCTTTAATTTTTCCCAGTGACATTGTAATCTGTTGACCTAGATCGTTGACCTGTCTACCATTTCAATTTGCTCGTTGTCAATTGTAATCTCTTTCATGTGGACCTTTTGTTGGTTTGTCATTACTTTTGTTTTTCCAAGCTTTATTTTCAGTCCAACTTTTTTACTTTCAAGTTTAACTTCTTGAAGAATTCCTCATGCCTTTGTTTGACCAGTTTAGCCTCCTGAAGATTCCATATAGACAGGACGCGAATAATTTCGGCGAGATGGTATCTTATTGTCTTACACCTTTCTGTAATTGAAAGATGTTTGAATTCTGATGCAATCTAATGTAGGATCTGCAAGTTTGGTGCATGTGATTTATGTAGAATGGATCTATACCGTGATTCTTCAAGGCTGTTATGGCCGTTAGTGTTTTCATTGAATCAATTGCTTTCTGCTAGTCTATAAATACCAAGTATAGAGATGTATTGTACTCTGAAGCTTTCTCAATGTGCTGGTTGAGGGTAAATATGTGGTCAATCGTTGAGAAGTCTTTTCTGAAACCAGCTTAATCTTGGTTGCTGGTCATCTAGCTGGTTTTCCAGTCTGTTGGTAATGACTCTTGTGAAGAGTTTATTGATACATGAGAGAAGGCTGATTTGTCTGTAGTTTGTAAGGTTTGTTTATCATTTTTTTGTGTAAAAGGATTCTCATGGCATTGTGCCAGTCGTCCGTACTCCCGCCTTGTTTTAGACATTCAATGAAGAGGCAAAAGCTAGTTTGTCTACAGTGACGTCTTTCTCCAGAATCTTTCAGCAAATCCAAAGTGATGTTGGCCTGATCGGGTGTTTTGTGACAAAAATTTTTATTTTCTGACTTGAGAACAGCTGGGACATTATTGTGTGTTGTTGGACAGTTATAGTTCTGGATGGTGTTGTTTCTTGAGTACAACTTTTCATAGTACTCCTTAGTTATTTTAACTATTCTTTGTCATTCTTTCATGATTGCACTATCTTACTCTTTTATAGCTACTACGTGAGACTTTCCTTTTTGAAGTCTTTTGTATCCATTTTATGTGCGTGAGCCATTTCTGGTCAAAATTGTTACGGAAGATAAAAAGTGGGCTCTTTACTGCAATATTTAGCTCAGAAAATAATGGTTACGTTTCAAACTCATTTCTACTCCCTGACTTATTGCTCAACACCAGAGCATTTGGTGGGATGTAAAAGGAGTCATTCATTACGAATTCCCCAATAATGAGCACACTGTTACTGCAGTCTTATATGTTCAACAATTACGACGTTTGAATTAACTAAAATGTCCTTCATTGGTCAATGCGAACGGCGATGTACTTCTCCGGTATGACATTGTGCACGTGGCATGTTTGACCCCACAAAAAAAAGCGTTTGGTTTGGCAGTTCTCCCTCATTCTCAATACTCAAAATTCTTGGACCATGTGATTACCATTTATTTAAGTCATTATAACGTTACCTAAATGACAAAGTTTACTCTCATGTGATGGAGGAGGAGGTTGAGAAGGATATCAAATTGCAGTTCACCAAAATCGAAAGTTTTCTATTGCTTAGTTAAACGATGATTTTACTTTCCTTATCAAAAACGACACTAATATTTTGACAATATGTAAGTAAAAATATATCATTTTATTACAAAATGCATTTTATTATATATGTATTATTATTTGCCTTATCGCTACATGGATACGAATTTTCATCCTATTTAGGAAGATTTGTTTAATAGTAGAATATTTGACTCTAATTTGCCTATGATATGATCAAGATTAGGACACTATTTCTTTGTTGAAGTACCCAAAGAAAACAATTCTAAGAAAGAGAGTGAAAAAGTAAGTAGTTAATTTCTGAAAGAAAGTGAAGGGAAAAAGATTAAAAAAGAGATATGTTCAGGAGACACTATTGAAAGGTTTGTCGACGAGGAAACTGAGGACATCAAATAAAAAAGTAGAAGTTACGTATGTTAAAGACGACTTACATATAACTTGCTCGTCCTATGTATATTGTTTTTTATATCATGACCACATAGAATTTGAAGAGAAGCAAGAAAAATAGGAGGGGGTGGGGGTCGCATTGTCGTTCCTTGCCATCGACTGGAAGAAACTAAGCAATATGGGCAAGGAAAAATGTAATCTGAAGAGGAAATAGCGGAACCAAATTACCTTCTCTTCAAAACACAAGAATCAAAAGTGGAATGAAGATTACATCAAGTATGTCGTTTTCCTTCACCAAAATTAATTAACAAGCTCTATTTCATCACCTGAGTTCATGTTTTCGCCGCTCAGCTGAAAACATTGCTGCAGTGCGCGAGAATGTGGCCGAAGATCCAGACACCTCTATTCGTCATCGCGCGCAGGAATTGAACCTCTCCACAACAACGTTACATCGAATTTTGACAAAAGATTTGTCTCTACACGCTTACAAAATTCAATTGACACAAGAACTGAAGACTGCTGATCATTTGAAGCCCGTACATTCGTCAATTGGGTGCACGAGCAAAGACAAGCCGTTGATGATTTTTCGCAAAAAATCATCTTTAGTGATGAAGCCCATTTTAATCTTGGTGGATTCGTTAATAAGCAGAATTGTCGCATTTGGGCTGATGAAAAATCCCAGGAAGATTGTTGAAAAGCCACTGCATCCAGAAAAGGTCACTGTTTGGTGTACATTTTTTGCTAGCGGAATCATTGGGCCGTATTTCTTCGAAAATGATGCCGCGAATTCTGTTACGGTGACGGGCGAGCGATACCGTGCCATGATAACCAACTTTTTATGGCCTGAATTGTGTTCTATGAATGTCGAAGATTTGTGTTTTCAACAGGACGGCGCCATATGCCACACAGCCAATGCAAAAATGGCTTTATTAAATGGGAAGTTCCCAGGTCGCATCATCTCTCTAAATAGCGAGGTTAATTGACCACCACGATCCTGTAACCTGACGCCTTTAGATTTCTTCCTTTAGGATCATCTCAAAAGTAAGGTCTATGCCAACAAGCCAACAACAATTCAACAGCTGAAGGATGAGATAATAATGCATATTGGTGAGATCGAGGAGCAACTATGCAGAGACGTCATCAAAGATTTTGACCATCGAGTGAAGGTGTGCCGCCGAAGCCTTGGCGGACATTTAGGAGATATTATTTTTCACACATAATTGCCATGACTCAATTAACATGATCTAATAGTGATATCACTAAATTTTCAGCAATAACACTGTTTTATTTACTGCTAACTTCGATCGTTCTTAATGGAACACCCTTTACAACAGAATATATTTCCGACAAGCAAAATACAATAGAATTTATTTTCTCTAAGCAAACTACATTGGAAATTATTTCCACCAAGCAAAATACAATAGAATTTATTTTCTCCAAGCAAACTAGAGTGGAATTTATTTCCCCTAAGCAAAATACAATGGAATTTATTTTCTCTAAGTAAACTACAGTGGAATTTATTTGCTCCAAACAAACAACAATGGAAATTATTTTCTTCAAGCAAACTACAGTGGGATTTATTTACCCTAAGCAAACTACAATGGAAATTATTTTCTCTAACAAACTACAGTGCAATTTGTTTCCTCCATGTACATGCAATAGAATTTATTTGCTCTAAGCAAACTACGGTGAAATTTATTTCCTCTAAATAAACTACAATAGAATTTATTTTATCAAAGCAAACTACAGTGGAATTTATTTTCCCCAAGTAAAATACAATGGGATTTAATTTCTCCAAGTAAACTACAGTGGAAATTATTTGCTCCAAGCAAACTACAATGGAAATTATTTTCTCCAAGCAAACTACAGTGGAATTTATTTCCTCCAAGCAAACTACAATGGAAATGATTTTTTCCAAGCAAACTACAGTCGAATTAATTTCCCTCAAGCAAAATATACTATAATTTATTTTCTCCAAGCAACCTACAGTGGAATTTACTTTCTGCAATCAAACTACAGGGGAATTTATTTTCTTCAAGCAAACTTCAATATAAATTATTATCTCCAAGCAAACTACAGTGGGATTTATTTACCCCGAGCAAACTACAATGGAAATTATTTTCTCCAACAAAGTACAGTGGAATTTATGTCCCCCAAGCAAAATACGATAGAATTTATTTTCTTTAAGCAAACTACAGTGAAATTTATTTCCTCCAAGTAAACTACAATGGAATTTACTTTCTACAAGCAAATACAGTGACATTTATTTCCCATAAATAAAATACAATGGAATTAATTTTCTCCAAGTAAACTACAATGTAATTTATTTGCCCCAAGCAAACTACAATGGAAATTATTTTCCCCAAGCAAACTAGAGTGGAATTTATTTCCTCCAAGTAAATACAATAGAATTTATTTTCTCTAAGTAAACTACAGTGAAATTCATTTCCTCCAAGTAAACTACAATGGAATTTATTCTCTCCAAGCAAACTACAGTGGAAATTATTTTCCCCAAGCAAAATACACTTGAATTTATTTTCTGCAACTAAACTACAGTGGAAATTATTTCTCCAAGCAAACTAAAGTGAGATTTATTTACCCCAAGCAAACTACAATGAAAATTATTTTTTCCAAACAAACTACAGTAGAATTTATTTCCTTCAAGCAAACTACAATGCAAATGATTTTTTCCAAGCAAACTACAGTTGAATTTATTTCACCCAAGCGAAATATACTGTAATATATTTTATCCAAGCAAACTACAGTGAAATATATTTCCTCCAAGCAAACTACAATGGAAATTATTTTCTCCATCAAACTACGGTAGTATTTATTTCCCTCAACAAAATACAATGTAATTTATTTTCTCCAAGCAAAACACAGTGGAATATATTTTCCCCAAGCACACTAAAATGGATTTTTTTTCTCCAAGCAAACTACAGTGTTATTTTTTTCCCTCAAGTTAACTACAATATAAATTATTTTCTACGGGCAAACTACAGTAGAATTTATTTACTCTAGAAAACTACAATGGAAATTCTTTTCTCCAAGCAAACTCTAATGGAAATTATTTTCTCCCAGCAAACTACAGTGGAATTAAACAACCCCAAGCAAACTGAAATGAAATTATTTTCTTCAATCAAACTAGAGTGGAATTTAATTCCACCAAGCAAAATACAGTATAATTTATTTTATTCAACAAAAATATAGGGGAATTTATTTCCTTCGAGCAAACTACAATGGAAATGATTTTGCCTAAACAAACTACAGTGTAATTTATCTCCCCATGCGAACTACAATTGAAATTATTTTCATCAACAAACTAGAGTAGAATTTATTTCCCCCAAGCAAAATACAATAGAATTTATTTTCTCTAAGCAAACTACAGTGAAATTTATTTCCTCCAAGCAAACTACAATGTAATTTATTTTCTCCAAGTAAGCTACATTGGAATTTATTTGCCACAAGCAAAATACAATGGAATTTACTTTCTCAAAGTAAACTACAGTGGAATTTATTTTCTCCAAGCAAACTTCATGGGAAATTATTTTCTCCAAGCAATCTACAGTGGGATTTATTTCCCCCAAGCAAACTACAATGTAAATTATTTTCTTCAACTAACTACAGTGAAATATATTGGCCCCAAGCAAACTACAAAGGAAATTTTTTTCTCCAAGCAAACTACAGTGGGATTTATTTACCCCAAGCAAACTACAATGGAATTTATTTTCTCCAACAAACTACAGTGGAAATTATTTCCCCCAAGCAATATACAATAGAATTTAATCTCTCAAAGCAAACTAGTGAAATTTATTTCCTCCAAGTAAACTACAATGGAAATGATTTTCTCCAACAAACTAGAGTGAAATTTATTACCCCAAGCAAACTACAATGGAAATTATTTTCTCCAAGTAAACTACAGTGGAATTTATTTACCCCAAGGAAACTAAAATGGAATATATTTTATCCAAGCAAACTACACTGGAATATATTTCCCCTAAGCAAAATCTAATGGAATTTATTTTCTCCATGTAAAGTACAGTGGAATTTATTTCCCCCAAGCAAACTACAATGGAAATTCTTTTCTCCAAGCAAACTGCAGTGGGATTTATTCAACCCAAGCAAACTACAATAGAAATTATTTCCTCCAACAAACTGCAGTGGAATTTAATTCCCTAAAGTAAAATAATGGAATTTATTTTCTCTAAGCAAACTACAGTGAAATTTATTTCCTCGAACTAAACTATAATGGAATTTATTTTTTCCAAGCAAACTACAGTGGAATTTATTTTTCTCAAGCAAAATACAATGGAATTTATTTTCTCCAAGTAAACTACAGTGAAAATTATTTGCCCCAAGCAAAATACAATAGAATTTACTGTCCCCCCAAAAACTACAGTGGAATATATTTTCCCCAAGCAAACCTCAATGGAAATTATTTTCTCCAATCAAACTACAGTTTAATTTATTTCTACCAAGCAAAATACAATATAATTTATTTTCTTTTAGCAAACTACACTGAAATTTATTTCCTCTAAGTAAACTACAATGGAATTTATTTTCTCCAAGTAAACTACAGTGGAATTTATTTGCCCTAAGCAAAATGCAATGGTATTTACTTTCTGCAAGCAAACTACAGTGGAATATATTTTCCTCAAGCAAACTTCAATTGAAATTATTATCTCCAAGCAAACTAGAGTAGGATTTATTTACCCCAAGCAAACTACAACGGAAATTATTTTCTACAACAAACTACAGTTTAATTTATTTCCCCCAAGCAAAATACAATAGAATTTATTTTCTTTAAGCAAACTACAGTGAAATTTATTTCCTCCAAATAAACTACAATGGAATTTACCTTCTCCAAGCAAACTACAGTGGCATTTATTTGCCTTAAGCAAACTTTAATGGAAATTTTTTTCTCCACGTAAACTAGAGTGGGATTTATTTACCCCAAGCAAACTACAATGGAAATTATTTTCTCCAACAAACTACAATGGAATTTATTCCTTTCAAGCAAAATACAATAGAATTTATTTTCTTTAAGCAAACTACAGTGAAATTTATTTCCTCCAAATAAACTACAATGGAATTTACCTTCACCAAGCAAACTACAGTGGCATTTATTTTCCCCAAGCAAACTTTAATGGAAATTATTTTCTCCACGCAAACTAGAGTGGGATTTATTTGCCCCAAGCAAACTACAATGGAAATTATTTTCTCCAACAAACTACAATGGAATTTATTTCTCTCAAGCCAAATACAATAGAATTTATTTTCTTTAAGCAAACTACAGTGAAATTTATTTCCTCCAAATAAACTACAATGGAATTTACCTTCTTCAAGCAAACTACAGTGGCATTTATTTTCCCCAAGCAAACTTTAATAGAAATTATTTTCTCCAAGCAAACTAGAGTGGGATTTATTTACCCCAAGCAAACTACAATGGAGTTTATTTTCTTCAAGCAAAGTACAGTGGAGTTCATTTCCCCATAGCAAAATACAATGGAATTTATTTTCTTCAAGCAAACTACAGTGGGATTTATTTACTCAAAGCAAACTACTGTGTGATTTATAAACAGAGCAAACTACAATGGAAATTATTTTCTCCAAGCAAACTATAGTGGAATTTATTTACCCCAAGCCAACTACAATGAAAATTATTTTCTCCAACAAACTACAGTGTAATTTATTTCCCCAAAGCAAAATGCAATAAAATTTATTTTCTTTAAGCAAACTACAATGAAATTTATTGCCTCTAAATAAACTACAATGGAATTTATTTTCTTCAAGCAAACTACAGTGGAATTTATTTCCGCTACGCAAAATACAATGGACTTTATTTTCTCTAAGTATACTACCTTGGAATTTATTTCCCCCAATCAAACTACAATGCAAATTATTTTCTCCAAGCAAACTACAGTGGGATTTATTTACCCCACGCAAACTACAATGGAAATTATTTCCTCCAAGCAAACTAAAGTGAGATTTATTTACCCCAAGCAAACTACAATGGAAATTTTTTCTCTAACCAAACTACACGGAATTTATTTTCTCCAAATTCGACTAATTCATGGGAAATTTAAATTTATCTTGGACGCAAATATGACGCCACTAAAGACGTTCCCGCCGCCACGAGGTAGGAACATAAAAGAGCCATTGTTCGCATCAAAGTATAATCATAGAATTGCACCTTTTTGCATTGTTGTTTACATGAGAAAGCTTTTGTTGGCAAAAAAGTTGTTGCAATGACGGGAAGAATGGTTTCAAGGTGCGGTGGAAATTGACAATGTTATTCACCACAATCTTAAAAAAACTGTCGAGCTTTGTAAAGGTGTGTCGCCAGATCAACTCACCCCCCCACAGGCATTCCGAGCGTCGATCGTTGTAAAAAATACTGTCTTTATTTCTTACTAAGCCTGGCTACATGAAAAACAATGCTTTTCAACAACGATTTTTAGTTGGCCAAATTGTGCTACATGTCATTATTTTTTAAGATTTGAATCGGTACAACTTGTCTCTTCAATGTAACGAGCTGACATTTTCGATCATATGGAATAACAGAATCTATAAAAACGAAGATAACCTTGTACCATAGTAATATTCGTAAAGACAATAACTCCACTTTTCAAAAATTTTAAAGCTTCTTTTAAATGTGAGTGAAAAGAAAACAGACTAATCTAAAGAAAACACGAAAAAAAACACCAACTCTGACCATCTGCATTTAATGCATAAAAAAACGTGCAAAACATTTTGCTTAGAAGGATCGGCAGCACGACGAAAGTCAGATGTGGATAGTTAATCCTTTTATCCTCAGCCACATCATGAGAGCAGAGATTAGGAAGATGTAAGTTTTCTTTTAGAAACTTCTTTATGACTAATAAAAAAAATCATCTTTTAAGAGTTACTCCAACTCTGAAGATGGTGGACTAACTACTTTCCCTGAATTCTTAATTGTCTCTTTAATCACTAGTAATCATGACAACACTTCTCCTTTCTAAACAAGGATTTTCGACCGTGGTAAAATTTAAAATAAAAAAAAAGAATACATTTCATTAAGTTGATTCGAAAATGGAGGTTTGTTAGACGAATGAAATCGAACCTCACCTTTAGAAGTTCTGTACAAGAGAACAGGAACATCTGAGTCATTGATGATAAAATTTTTTTTCAGGCCATTGTAAAAATATACTGCATGTCATTTAGTTGTAGTAAAATACACAATGAAAAGCATTGTTTCTAAGAATCTAATTTTAAGTTTTAATACTGCTGTCTACTAACTTGTAAACTATTTAAATTCTAATATTTTTCTATTTATAGTTATTTTCGTACTCTTAATTTTCTTTGTAAAAAAAACATTCGTTTTTAGCTTAGCTCGGTATTTCTTAACTTCTCAGTCTTTTTAAGTCTTTATTATATTATCGATGAATCCCAAGAATTTCCATTTCTCTATCGGTAATAAAGTAATCAATTATTAGCAGGTGCCAAATTCCTCCTTCGTCTCAATCAGCCAACATTTCTTATTGTTCCTCCCCCTGAGATTTATTCACTTGTGTGTGCCATTTCATCGTGTTTTTGATAACATCAACTTCCTCAACCCCCAAATCCTCCCATATATGTGACCCCCTACAAGGAAATAATGTTATAAATTAATGCTGGTCTGTCCCATTTTTTATGTTGCAGCTAGAGAAACAAGGGGAAGAGACGGGGAGCGGGTAAGAGAGAGAAAGAATTACCTCCCATAAGGACCGACCGTCAAAACTCTATCTAGCATACACTCTCTCTCTCTCCTGTATATACCCAAACAATTGAATGCAAATAAAAACAAGGAGCTCCAACCCTCGGCAACGATCCTCTCAACACCGCTTAATCGAATCTCAACTTCTCTTAACTTTCCTCTTCCGTCGCAAATCTTTTCCTGCAGTGCCACTCGCACCGGCCAAAACGTAACTTACCTATTCCATAGTGACTAAGCAGGTGAAGGTGGCACCAGGAACCAGTGACACAAACGCTAATTTCAAAGGAATAAAAAAGGGCAGCAAAAGCAATGTATAGTAAAGGGCTGTTGGCAACTTATTTCAGTACTTATTGATGCCCATATCAAGGAGGCTGAGCCTTTGCAGGCCTTCCAGGAGGCACGTGCACTGAAAAAGCAATCAATGGGTCGTTTCAGAATCTCTTTCAAGGGATCCTATTTATTGAATCATCCCGAAGAGTTGCAGCCTCGATTCCTTGATTCTCATCACACTTCCACGGTTACTACTTACTTAGGCCAGCTCGGGATAGAGTGGAGTAGATGGGACTATCAAAAGCAAACAACATCAGTAAACTAACCAAATTAGTTATCTTACATTTAAGGTGGATCGAATTAGACGCTGTTTACTTTAATATTAGGTCGAAAACTACTGATACACACTTTGGTAATTCTACAGATTAACAACTCGAAAGCAATCGAATGCGCTTTGTTATAAATATTTCTATTTTGAAAAAATATGCAAAATTAAACCACGGAGATTTTTAATTATGATGTTATAACGAAAAATAGATTGGCAGTCATCTTTCATTGATTATCACTTTTTGTTCCTGACCGCTAAGTGTTATTTTCCAAATCCTTTTGTTGCAAAACAATAGAAAATAGACTTTATTTGTTTTAAACTTTACTTTGGGGCTTGTACTCGTATAATGAAATATTTACTAATAATAGGCAGATTTTGTTTATTTCATCCATTTTTGGGCTAAAAAAAAAATACAGAGTTAAATTTATACAATTTTATTGAAACTTCCACAAAAAATATATAAAAAACGAGTATAAAAATGTTATAAGTGAAGAGTTTTCCTCAATTTCCGTTTGTAGTGTAAATAACTTTGCAGTACAAGCCCCCATTGTAATCTCGCTTCATGTTTTCATTGTATACTTCTTGGCATCTATGTTCAAAGTTCATTAAATGTTGATAGAAGCGTTCCCCTTGCTCCTTTCAGTATGCTCCCATATTCTCCGTGAACTTGTAAATATAGGCATCAAGCATATTCAACTTGAGGGACATCCTGCAGCCTATTTGGCCATAGCTTTTCACTAATTTCTCGACCAGTTCCACATATTTTCAACCTTGTGGATGGCGCTAAGTTCCTGACACACCGGAAAAAACTTTTACAGACTTTTTTTTCCTATTCAGTAAGCTTTTCAGGGATTATGAACACACTGATGTTCTTGATTTGTGGTCCAACAAAGACTCCAGCTTTCCCCTTTCCCTCAGTGTTTGCGAAAGACATTTTGAAGGTACTTTGAAGGTTGCACTTTTTGTTAGGAGCTCTAACACACTGCTTCACGAGACCTAGTTTTAATTGCAATGGAAAACTCCTTTTGAGGGTCAATCAATTGCTCATGGTTTACATTCTGGTCTCAAATAGAGAACCCAGTCCTTTGTGGCCATTGGTTCTTGTGGTAATGTGCTGTAGTAAGACGTTATCCTCCCCTGTTACTGTGAAGATTTCCTTCAAGTCTTATCTAGTTGATCCTCTTGCCTTCGATGGCTTTCCCATCTTCAATCTTGATGGTTTATTTTTTTGGCCTTCTGTTTATTCTCTTTATCGCCCCCCCCCCCCTACTTTTCTTAGACATTTTTCTTTGTCTACTCTTTCAATTATACCATCCCACTTTTCATTTTTTTGCTCTTCTCTTTTTTGCGTAATTCCTTGTAGACTCAGCTTTTCGTGCAATGGTTCTTATTTGTTCGGTTTCTTTTATATTCTTTTTCATTTTTCTCTTCCATCTTTGAGGGTTTAGTATCTTGTATTGTATTCACGTGACACTAATTATATCCACCTCTGTTAGTTAATCCTTCAGTTGTTTTTTCCACTTCTTTATCTATTTTCCGTTTGTTTCCTTTCTCCAGAGATATGGTATAAAAAATCCCTTGGAAGTTCCTACCCTGGATGGATACTGAGTTGGATGGGGTGACGCTTTGAGTGTGTTTAAATTGGTGTGCTTTGTAGCTTAATGTAGAGCATCTGATCGGAAATAAGGAGACCCGGGTTTGATTCCCGACCAAGATAATTAAATATTTTCATATGGTCTTATTTGTGTTCTCAGTATGGATTTCCTTCATTGCTCTGTCCTTTACTCTCCTTGATTTTTTGTGTCTTCCAATGTCCCTTTCTCTTGCCTTAAAAAACTCCGGTTTCTTGTCTCATCTTCTCATTCACCTCCAATTTCTCTTGCTCTTGTAGTGTACAGTCATGACCAAAAGTTTTCACACCACTATATTATTTCCTATAAGATAATTAATAGAATTAATCAAATGTTTCATTATATTTTACCATGTTTGTATCATAATTTGAAGTGGAAACCAAAAGATTAGCGTTGCAAACTATTTTATTAATAAATATATATTTAATTTATGGCCGCAATCGATAATTACAATGATATCCGTTGTTCTTCAGGGCTGCTTCAATTCGTGTTGGGATGCTGCAGACCAAATTTGCGATGATTTCTTAACTAACATTGCTCCATTTTTGTTCAATAAGCGCCGCTACTTCTCACGAGTGGATGGGTTCTGTTTATCAACCGCCAGCTTGATTATCACCCACAAATTCTCTATTGAGTTCAAACCTAGCCGATTCCCAGGCTAAGGTCCCAAAAGTTTGATGTTATTTTCAGCCAAGAACTTTGTTATTGCTTTTGCTTTGTCACAAGGAGCGCTATCCTCCTGAAAAATAGTTCTCATTCACAAATTGGTCCTGAACTGTTGAGAAAGGGTGCTGATGAAGAACGTTTTGGTAACATTTTAGGTTCATGGCAGTGTTCATGGGCAAAATTGTTACTCCTCCAGTTCCTTTAAATGAGAAACAGCCCCAAACATGGAGAGTGTCCGGATGCTTCACCGTGGGAACAGCAGAGGACTCATGAAACGATCTCCTTTTCTCCCCCTAACAAGAGATCGTCCAGAAGCTACGAACAAGTGGCAGGGAGCTTCAAAAGAGAATATCACTTTGCCCAGATCTCCATCAGTCCATTCTTTATACTTCCTACAAAAGTGGAACTTATCCGTAAGGTTCTTCTTATGTGATGAGGCTTCTTCGCAGCTCTTTTCTACTTTAGACCTTTATCGAATAGTCTCAACCACACTCTGCGCGGTGAAACGTTTACACTTAGTTCTTTCCAATCGTGAGCAAGGTTGGCCCTGGAAGAAAACCCGATCCTTGCGTTGGGACTCTTCTCGGAGGCGATCTCGGCGTTCATTTGAAGCTCTTAAACGTCCAGAAGACTTTTTCACATGAGCGTAACAAGCCTTATTAAAGTCATTAATGATCCTAGAGCTGGTGCGTGTGTTCCTTGAAGCAAGACCCTCAGCAACTATCTTCTCGCATTTCAAGCCAATTTGGTGAAGAGCAACATCGTTTGCACGCTGTTATTTGGAAAGAAACATTTCTGGAAATTAACAGATTAATTTATTTTTTACAAAACAATATTAAAAAATAGATTATAATTATAATGTAAATTAGTTTCGAGAATAAAAAAAATGAATCAAGAGGATCTCGGAACAGCAGCAGGCCCCAGAGGTGTTGGACCTTGGCCCACCAACGTGTGGACACACCCTGGTCCCTCGCTAACTCCTGACCCACTGTCTTGTGGATGTCCGTGAATGGAAAAAGTCTACGGGAGTCAACCCCTGATGCAAAGTCTACTGTGTAGACCCGCACTAGGCGAGCGTTATTAGACCGATGACTCGGCAGTCTCAGGCACCACTCCACAATGGCTGGTCATCTTGGACCATCTTGCCACCAGCACAACTATGAAGTGCCAAGATGTTTAACTTATTCTTTTTAAGGGCATGAAGTGACGTCATCGCCGGAATCGATGGACAACTAACTACTACCTACTATCCTTTTGGTCGAATAGCAAGATTCTAGGAACTGATAAGGACTAGAGAGCGATTTTGGATTCACCGAAGTAATACAGTTTTCTTTTTTTTATTTTGAAATGATGGCTTTTTAATAAGCATGCAATAATTTAAATATTAGAATAATCATTCTTGTCCCCTAAATTTTGAAAACAAAGGAAAAAGATATAAATTTAAATTTGTCTCAAAACTGTTGGCCAAGACTATATATGTATATATCAGGCATTTGACGTGAGTAAATTCAGGGTGGGCAGAGACTGTGAAGCTGCCGAAATTCATTTTATGAAAACCATATATATATATATATATATATATATATATATATATATATTCCCTTAAACCACATTGAAAGAGAAAACGGAATAATTTTTCCTTGCAGTAATATTTTTATTACCTTTTTTCGAAAAATCCGCGCAGGGAAGCGATTCGAACCAGGCACACTGAGGCAGTGAGCACCGCTTTGATCACAGTTAAAAGTATGCCGTTAGTACACTACGCTACGTAGAGAACCAAAAAATTCTCTGAATAGAATAGCTTTTAAGGAACACTTTCGCCAGCTCGAACGGAGACTATGAAAGAAATAGAAAATTAATTGGGAATTCAAAGAATAAATGAGGAATAGGTAAACGCGTGGGAGATATACAAATGTATATATCTCTCAAAGTAGCACGAGAGAATGATGAAAATAATCCATTAAACCACATTGAAAGAGAAAACGGAAGGAAAAATTATTCCGTTTTCTCTTTCAATGTGGTTTAATGGATTATTTTCATCATTCTCTCGTGCTACTCTGAGAGATATATACATTTATATATATATATATATATATATATATATATATATATATATATATATATATATATATATATAGTGGATGCAATAAATATCCGATACATATTCAAAAGTTTATTTACCATAGTTACACAACAATAAAGTAATCGAAAATTGAACATCTTATGTATTTTGTACGTTCAATACAAATTCGGTATTAGAATACACAAATAGTAAAGCATTGATATTATATTGACAAAAGTGTTAGATTATCGCCTCAAAAAGTATCCAACACACCCACTAAATTGTTTAAAAGCTATAATAAAATAGTTCTCGAACATTCCAGAGTGGTTTACGTGACAGGAATGCTGTAGAACTTTCTAGAAAAATAATCTACTTCATCTACGTGAAACAGCGAACCTCAGTCAGTGTCTGAGAGCTGGATGAGAAGGAGATCATCGTTCAACATTAATTATAATATGACAAAGACTAAAGAATTGCCAAAAAGAAGCAGAGAACTAATTGTTCAGTTACATAAAAGTGGTTTGAGCTATAGAAAATTTTCATCTATGCTAAAAATACCAATTTCAACCATTGGTGACACGATTCGCCGGTTCACGCCATATCAGTCCACTGCAAGTCTACCACGTTCAGGGCGTCCATATAGTCCATAAAGTAAAGAAGAATCCTTGAATGAGTCGATCTGAACTTCAAAAAGATTTGGAAGCAGCTGGCACAAATGTATGCAAAAATACAATTAGAGCAGTTCTTAGGAACAAGGGATTCCATTCTCGCACACCAAGAAAGACACCTTTGTTGAAACCAATTCATGTCAGAAATCGTCTGAATTTTGCCAAGGAACATTTAGAGAAGCCTGCAAGTTTGGGGGACGCTGTACTATGGTCTGACGAGCCTAAGATTGAGTTAGTCGGGCGGAATAGTGTTAGTCACGTTTAGAGGCAGGAAAACTCAGCGCATGATCCTAAAAACACAATCTCATCAGTGAAGTTTGGAGGAGGCAGCATAATGGTATGGGGCTGCTTCTTCTCTGCAGGTCCTGGGAGACTCCATATTATTGAAGGGAAAATGAATGCTCAGATGTATCGCAAGATTCTGGATGATAATCTCTTACAGTCTGCAGACGACTTAAAGTTTGCAAGAGGATGAACATTCCAACAGGACAACGATCCAAAACATACAGCCAAGGGCACTGCAGCGTGGTTTCAGCAGAAGAAAATATAGGTTATGGAATGGCCAAGTCAGTCGCCAGATCTAAATCCTATCGAGAACCTGTGGCGAGAATTAAAACTAAAGATTCAGAAAAAGGACCCCAGAAATCTAACAGATTAAAAAAATATGCCAAGAAGAATGTGCCAAGATACCTACAAATATTTGTAAGAACCTCATAAGTAAATATCCCAAACGGTTGGAAGCTGTACTAGCGACGAAAGGTCATATCACCAAATACTAACTGGTTTTCATAGATGTATCGGATACTTTTCGAAACGTTCGTTTGATATTTTTGCCGTAATCATAGTAATGTTATACTATTTTGGCAATATGATACCAATTTGTATTCAACGTACAAAATACATAAGATGTTCAATTTTCGATTACTTTGCTGTTGTGTAACTATGGTAATTAAACTTTTGACCACATATCGGATATTCATCGCCCCCACTGTCGAAAGACGTCTAGGAATAAAGAATGTCATTCGCGGATGCTATTTCTCGCCTCGAAGACCCCGTTAAAAAACTTGTAAGAAACATTAAGGAAATACAAGTTAAAATTAATAACGCTGCCACAGCTGTGGACTTCAATAGAACCTGCATTCAACATGGTCTTTTACCTATATATATATATATATATATATATATATATATATATATATATATATATATCAACCCCCTTTAATTTCAATGATGTTAAGAAAGAGCTAATGTCCATAAGTCTTAAGTATTTTTATAACTTTAAGGCATATACATTTTTTCTCCGATAGTTGGCCCTGGTGATATATCTCTACTTAAATCTCTCGCCTCTGATAAAACGCGTATAATCTGTAAACCTGATAAAGAAAATGGTGTTGTTATTATGGATCAGGAAGAATACACTAACGAAATTATGCTCTCACTTTGAGATACAATTAAATTTCCAAAAGTTAAAGATCCCATCATTCAAACTTTGATTCATATAGAAGATCGTATCAATAGATTCTTAACCACGTTGAAGATGGGCAAATATATGTATATCTAACGAAATATATAACAAGTTACACGTATCGCGCTCCGTTCCTGGCATACTATATGGAAACCGAAAACCCCTAAGGAAGGAGTTCCACTCCGCCCCTTTTTTTTCTCATGTAATACACCTCTTATGGAATATCAAAATTCCTAGTAAATAAATTCTATCCATATCTCGACCCAAAAGTCCTATTAAAAAATGGGCACAATTTTGGTTTCTATTTCAGTTATAAGGACCGAATTCCATTCTCCTTCCGCTCCTCTATAGTTTATAAATATACCAGGCAATGGCTTCACTACTAAGATTAAAATTTAAAATCTAAAAAAAGCAGCCATGGTTAAATTTTTATACATTTTCTGAACTTCGCCAAATTTTAAAACCCAAATGGTGAAGTTCAGAAAATTTATTTATATATGTCTTCTTCTATAACTATATTTTAGCAAGGTCATATTTTGAAAGGGGGAAAATTTAGTTTAGAGTTCCTTTTTAAAATTATTATAATTGGCGAAGTTCAGAAAATTTATAAAAATTTAACCATGGCTGCTTTTTTTTATAGATTTTAATTTTAATCTTAGTAGCGAAGCGCAAGCTTCCCCTGTAGGCGGGGGGGGGGGGGAGTAGCGAAGCCGTTACCTAGTAAATTTATTAAACACGGGTTCAAGACAGCAATAAAATCTAATTAATAATATCGTAATGTTATTCATATGATTACAAATGGTGTATTACTTTGCCAGAAAGGCCCGCAGCATCTCAAAGTGTGTTTTTCTCGCCAGAAGGCTCTTATGCCCTTAGTGCAGGTGGCCGACCCCGACAAGCTACCAGGGACTTTCAGAGAGATGATTGAATTCCAAGACCGCGGCGGTCTCCTCTACCCATCAAACGAGTGCATCTACATGGACATGATGGCCGTGGAAGTCTTCAAGGTGATTACAACACCAGGCGAAAGGAGGGCCAAGTTCCTGGCAGTCTACTCTTCAGAAGAAGTGTTCGTGAGTGTCTACAAGGAAATAATTAGCAATGACTTAGGCATGTCCCTTCTGGACTGAGGAAAAGGTTGCAGCCTGGTCAACACCGTCGTTCCTGACATCGCCAGGTCCCTCTTCCATGTCATGAGAAAAATATGGTGACAAAAGCTAACAGTCATGCCCATGCAGAAGTCAAAAGAAGAGTCATAAAAAGAGGTAATCCGAAATCACCCGAGAAAGCTACCAGGAACAAAAGTGACTACAAGAAGAAGAAACTTTCTAGTGAGAAAAAGTCCTAAGTCAATTTAGGTGTGCGTAGCCACTGACATTTGTTATGTATCTTTATTTTGCAGGGTAGATATTAAAATCAAGCTTAACCATGAAATAGGTTGCTAGTACAGGGTGTCCACACCTTAGATTCTTACTAGCTATTACTTTATTATACCTATTTCAGAATAATATAGTCGGTACTCACCCATGGGCTATGAAAAAGATTTATAAAGTTAAAAAAAATGAAATTAAATGCGGGGGTCTAGCTAAATGATACCTAATGGAAATATAATGGTTTGATAGATTGGTCAGGTGTGGGCCCTGGAGGGATTTCTTCTTTTTTTCTTTGAATGATGCTACCTACTTTATTTCATTTATTAGAATATACCTTGAAATATGTTCGTAGTTAAATGCAATATACCCATTTTTCATTACAGTTTTAATTAGAGAGTTTGCCTTTTTTTAAAGTACCTGGAAAACCTATGGAATTTTGAAATTTGATATTAGTAGACACCCTGTAGTATCTAAGAATCCCATTGTACACAGCCTTATTGAATAAAATTGAATTGAATATAACCAACATCGGTTATAAATATAAGGTTTTTATTTTTTTTTCATTAAATGGGTCACACTTTCGTTCCTCACGCCGAATCTGTGCGTAGAATAAAAATTGACTTCACAGCTCGAAGTACATTGGTCCCAGGGTGCTTCATGCCAAATTTGGGGTAAATATCTTAAAAAATAAAGAAATGAGAACGGTTTGTTTGTTCCTGGCTAGACCGACTATGAAATCGCCCGATTTGAGCTACCAATCAAGTATTCGTTATCTATGGTTGTACATATACATTGTGCATGTTAGGATGGATGCAAATGCAAGTTACGTGCAAAAGATCATTTATATTTTTAAAAAATGGTTGTCAAAATGATCCAGACAGATAACACAAAAGACGTTCATAGCAGAGAAAGTACAATGATATATGTTACTCAACAATATATATCTCTCATAAGCACGAGATGAAAGAATGATGAAATAAATCCAGCATACCGCATAAAAAGAGAAAAACAGAATAATTTTTTCTTCGGAAATATGGTATTTCCTAATTCGAAAAATCCGTCCTAGTGTGGGATTCGAACCAAGCACACTGAGGCAGCGAGCAACCGCTTTAATCCCAACTAAAGCAATGCTTCTATCTACTCAGCTTCGAAGGAGAACAAAAATATCTTCCAAATAGACAAGCTTTTAAGGCACGCCTCAGTGTGCATAGTTCGAATCCCACCCCGGGCGGATTTTTTGAATTAGGAAATAACATTTTTCCGAAGAAAAAATTATTCCGTTTTTCTCTTTCATGCGTTATGCTGGATTTATGTTAGTCAACAAATAATTTTCGGTTATTACATATACTAATACTTGGTATGTAGACCTTTACTATTAATTGCGCATTGTCATCTTCTGCCACAGGAGTGCAATAACCGAAGCATTCTTTCTGGTGTTATTTTTCTTCATTCCTCTTGTAATATTTTACAAAGTTCTGCGACGGTGTTTGGGTTTCTCCCCTTACTTCTCTCTCCTAGCGTCTTCCACACATTCTGAATCGAATTGAATTCCGGGCTCTTAGCATGCCAGTAATGACTCTTACTTCAGGAAATTCTTCTCTAATTTTGGCAAGCTGCATTATCCTGCATTAATATGTCAGGTGCGCATAGGCAGCTCCGATATGGGGCACATCATGTGCTTGCAGACGTTCTTTATACACTTGCGCATTTACTCTGACCTGCAAGCAGACAAGTGGGGCAGTACATTCCGCCGAAACGCAAACTATAACGCTTCCTCCACCAAACCTGATGCTGCTCTTCACACAGTTCACAGATAATCTTTTGCCAGGTCCTAAACGGACACACCTCCTGCTATCTGAACCAAACAAATTGTAATTCGATTCATCTTTGAAGTGTACTTTAGACCATTGGTCTTCTTCTGTCCATAGAACCTCCTTAGTGGACAAGGAAAGTTATGTAAATTTCTTCTTCTTAGAGCTGATCAATGGCCAGTACGCTACCTTGGGGAACGCCTGAGTGTGGTGTAAGGGGCAGTGAGAGGGTATTTGTTGTATTTTATGTGGCAACTCCGTTCATTGAGGTAGTGCGAGAGGAGCCTTCTGTTGCAGAGAGGTAACTCCGTATCGTTGGCGAGTTTCCAACGGACTCCCTCGTGCCACACTTTATCGAAGGCCTTCTTCACATCCTTGCTGATAGAAAGAGTCTTCTGATGTACCTGACGTTTTTTTCATATTCTGTCGTGAACGTCTGAGTGGACCGGCCTCTCCTAAACCCATATTGGTGGGGGGAGAACCAGTCTCTCTCTTCCAGGTACTCCCGTAGGCGGCAGTTGAACATTCGTTCGAGTATTTTGCCTAGGTGCTCTAATAGAGCAATAGGCCTGTAGTTGTTAGGGTGTTTTGGGCCTTTGTTCGGTTTGTGTAGGAGTATGTTGTGAGAGACTTTGAATATTTTAGGGAAGGGGCCTGAGGCTAGTGAGGCGTTGAATAGGTGTGTAAGTGTGGGATATATGTTTGCGAGGAGGTTGTGTATAAATGTGGCTGGTAGCCCGGAGGGACCAGGGGCGCGTTTTGGTGTTGTTTTAATGTATTGTTTTGTTTCCTCGACGGTGATTGGAGTGGTTAATGTGGATGTGTATTAGAGCAGCTCCATTCGTATCAGAATGGCAGGCCTTAGCTCGTGAGCGTGGGCCCGACACCACTACTGGATTTTCTGGAAGTGCTCCTGCGCGTGTGGTTTTGGTGGGTTGTGTGTGTTTACTGTGTCCCAGTGGGACCTAAATGCGTCGAGGATGACGTTAGTATCTGTGTGTTTGGTTGTTTACTTGGAGGGTGATGTATCGTCCGCGATGCGGACGATTTCTCGCCACTACCGGTTCCTATCTAGCTACACGCACTGTAGGATGCGGGCACGTAAGTGATTTATGTTGTATGTCGTGGGCCTCTAGTGTAGTGATTATTGTACTGTGTGATGAGTCTCTGAGTGTGTATGGAGAATGTGAAATGTTTTATGCAAGTGTAATTCTTTGTGGTGAGTGTAGGTTGTGTGCAGTGGTTATAGTGTTTAAGATTGAGCACTAGTGGTCATCTAACAGGTCTGGATTGGTGTACTCCAGGTCGAGGTTTTGTGGCGTGTTTTCTGTTATGTGTCTCCTGAACTCTTCCCAGTTTGTGTTTTTGTAATCATAGAGAGGTGGTGTAGGTATGAATATGGGAGATGTGGATATGATAAGGCATATAGGTATGTGGTCAGAGAGTACGTGGGGACCCCGTGATGTGTGTGTGAAAGCGTGTGGCGTGATCGTTGCGGAAGACAATGTCCAGGGACGTGGTACCTCCGCGAGGACCGAAGAATGTGGGGAAGGTAGGGCTGATGTGCTTGCAGCGATAACGCCGCATGACACCGGATAGGTACCTTCCCGCATCATTCGTGTTGTTGAAAAGGAGTGTTGGGTGAAAAGCGTTGAGGTTCCCCGCAAAGAAGATAGGGAGGTTATCATTAGATAGGGCCTGGAGTCAGACTTCTATGTTTAATTGTAGGCGTGGTGGTCTGTAGTGTTTGGCCACTAGAATGGGGCCTAGAAGCTTCTAGCTAACAGGCTACAGGATCACCTAACCGAGTTAGAAGCTCACAACCCTCAGCAGCACGGGTTCCGCAGGAGGAGGGGGACTGACACAGCCCTTGCCCTTCTCACCGAAAAGCTAGCCCACTCTAAACTTGAGGGGAAGTAGGTAGACGTGGTGATAGGAGATGTACAGAAGGCCTTCGATAAAGTTTGGCTGAGATGTCTGCAATTCAAGATCTTAGGCCTCCAGCTGAACTCTATCATGGAAAGGGTCCTCTGTGATTACATCATGGAGATAAGGCTCAAATTTCGATCGAGGGAAACAGAGGACCGATATTCCAACTAGAGGCGGGTGTTCCAAAAGGTAGCTGTCTGAGTCCGCTGTTGTACCTTGTGTACACGTTAGACTTACCTGCTCCAGTTGAGGAGGATGTGATGTACTTGCAGTTTGCAGATGATATTTTAAAAATTGGTTACCTTTTAATATAATGTCTTGTTGGCATTTTCAAGTTTTCTTCTTATGTATTAACAATTTTTTGAGTCGGTTTTAAAGCAAATCGAACTGTTGCCAAGTCATATTTAAAATTTTAACTTACAGTACATTTTACCTATATTTTATAATTGGCCACCCTTTAAAATAATCTTTTGTTGGCCTTTTCAAGTTTTCTTCATATGTATTAACTTTGTAAACTTATTCTAGCCTGAAGATGAAAACTTGTAGTTTTCGAAACGTTGTGAAAAATTAAAAGATGATGCAGCCGTTTCTGGTGGCTCTGGGATTTATCCTCAATATTAAATGCAGGCTTCACAGCCAAGCTCCATATGGATATATATACAAGGGAGGGTCAATAAGTTTTGCGAATCGGTAGGGAAA
The DNA here is from genome assembly GCA_963969495.1 of Ceratothoa steindachneri. Classification (NCBI taxonomy): domain Eukaryota; kingdom Metazoa; phylum Arthropoda; class Malacostraca; order Isopoda; family Cymothoidae; genus Ceratothoa; species Ceratothoa steindachneri. The sequence goes on from OZ018329.1 coordinate 89,923,467, forward strand.
AACAGAGGAAGGGGGATGGCTGTTTGTGGGGGTGTTAGGAAAAGTTATGACAAGTCAGGACCTGCAGTCGCACGCTCCTGCCTCGTCTATTTAAGAAGCAGTAGCTGATCGCAGATCATCAGTCATGATTTTTTTAACAATGGAGAAGGTTGAGTACCACACAGTGATCAAATTTTTGACCAAGGAAGGCAAGAATGCAAAAGAGATCCATGAACGCATGGTTGCAGTGTACACCCACACCGCCCTTTCCTATGCAACCAATGCTAGCTGGAATAGGGAGTTCCGCCATGGTTGTTAGTCCCTTGAAGATGACCCCCGTCCAGGACGCCCGTCAGACGTGACCAACAAGAAAAATGTTGCCCGTGTACAGAGGATGATCCTCAGAAATCGACGGGTGAAGGTCGAAGAAATCGAGTGAGAACTTGGAATATCACATGGAAGTGTTATCAACATCATCCACGACAATTTGGCCATGACTAAGGTCTCTCTGCCCGTTGGGTCCCTAGAAACCTAACGCCCCATGATCAACTTCAACGTCGTCAAAGTCCACAAGGCCAGAGTTGCACAAGCTGCCCTGCGTGAGTGCGGATTCGAGGAGCTCACCCCCCCCCCCCCTCGCCTACAGTCCAGATCTGGCCCTAGCGACTACTTTTTATTCCGCAGGCTCAAGGCTGCACTGCGTGGACGCCGGTTTGGGGACGATGAAGATGTCCAGCTCGCCGTCCAGGAGTGGATTGAACAGCAGTCGGGAGATTTCTGGTTGTCGGGAATTCGAAGCCTCAGGGACAAGTGGCGCAAGTGCATTGAAGTCGAGGGTAGTTATATTGAAAAATAATAAAAGACTTTTCCTCATATCTCGTTTCTTTATATCCGAATTGCAAAACTTATTGACCGCCCCTCGTATATATATATATATATATATATATATATATATATATATATATATATATATATATATATATATATATATATATATATATATATATATATATATATATATATATATATATATATATGTGTGTGTGTGTGTGTATATGAACTATAATGGTATTTTACTCTCGTTTTTCTAATAAAAACGAATCGCTTCTATTTCACACTCACTATTTTGGGCCCGTTTAATCTCAGTACCCCAATAATTTCTCTACTTGTCCTCTAAGTAGGGTAATGAAATTGACATGGAGATATTTTTTTAATTCATTAAATAAATGAAAATGTTAGAGAATATCTGAATAATGGTTTAATACAATATTGTTACAGTATTTTACTTACACGCTGGCAAAGATCAGGATCTTGTCTGCCTATAGGCAGACAAGATTTCTAAATGCAAACAATTTGAAAATATCCTCAAGTCTCACAACAGAGTAACGATTGCCTCTTCGAGAGCTGAAGTCCACATTCTAAGTGACTTACCTCTGGTAATAGCAGAATATATAGTTTTCTTTCTCTCTCTCTCTCTATTTCCCTCCTTTTTCTTTCTTTTTCCCTCTCTCTTTCTTTCTTTCCCTCTCTCTTTTTTTTCTCTCTCTCCTTCCTCTTCTCTTCCTTTTCTCTCTCCTCTCTCTATCCTTTTCTCTTTCTCCTCTCTCTCACCACCCTCTCTCTAACCTTTCTGTCGAAGATGACCATCAATTTTTTCTTAAAATTCATTATTTATTATCTGAGAAACGCTTATAGGACATTTATGCTCTCCTAATATTTGGGCATTTCTTTGGGTAAACTTTCGAACTCAAAACACTACAAGCTCTTATAGTTTATTTATTCCATATAAATAAATGCCCAAATAACATTTGGAGAGAAAAACCACATATCAATTTGCCATGGTTGCACCCTTGAGAAATTCATCATAGCTCTCCCTAAAGATTCTTCATACATTTCCTTCAAGATTTTATTTATAAACCATAAATTCAATCTTACTCGAGAATTTACCACGCGCTTAACATTTGAAAAACATAATTCATAATAGACAAGCTACTCCTTAGGACATTTGCGAAAAATTATTGCACACACATATATATATATATATATATATATATATATATATATATATATATATATATATATATATATATATATATATATATATATATATATATATATATATCCTACCTTGACTTATTGATACGCTCGCTATATACCTTAATTACAAAAGAAAACTATTTAAATAAAAATACTGAATGAATTCTAAGTCAGTATTTCTTTTTTTATGGAAATAAGCTCCTTAATACTTCAGCGAAGGAATTTGCCATCATCCGTTTTCAAAGATGGCCACCTTAACAATAATACAATGTAAAATTACCAAAGAGAACATTTGTGTGCTTTGGAAGAGTTATCTTCAAGCAATCTATACATCTCATCTATCCTAATACTTTTTGTTTAAAATTTACACCGTTGCAGAGCCAAAGCCCACCTAGTTAACTTTTTATTGTAAGTTTTACATTTCTCTAAACCCCGTTAAGATCAACTATGGATTTCCACTAAGGATAAGTACTATATTTTTTTTACCGCAATCATTACATTTCACCCGATTTTCGCGAACGCAGCTATCTTATTCCTGACGCTGGGGCCTTGGCCACAGGTTGTTTTACTCTGCCTCTTGAAGGTTGGGACTCTCCGTCATAGCTGTTCCATTTCGTGGAACAGCTCCTCGGATGACGAATTTGAAGCCGAGGTTTCTTCGCCACCCTCCTCGTCGTTGCAGTCTGCGGAGAAGCACTCTTAGCGGCCCCTCCATCTGTCCTACTCACTTCCAATAATGGGTGAGGGAAGTTAGTGTGGCACAGGGCACTGACTTCCATGGAGGGCGCTTCCTCGAGGCTACCTTTGTCTCCCCTTCGGGAGGATTTTTTTAGAGAAGGGGTAGCTAACTTCTCCCGCTCAATGACGATCGGCTTTTGACACACAGGCTCGATTACCAATAGCACGTTTTTGCCGCCCCTCGAATCGGCCGTGTCTCTCTTGAAGGAGGTGTTTGAATGAGGACAACTTTGACCCAGAAGGCGAGTTAGCCTCCTGCTCGCTACCGGACTCGTCTTCCGAGGTGGTCTCTTCCATGGGTACGCGATAGACCACCAACTAGGTAAACCTCAAATGCGCCACGCTCTTGCCTCCTCGGCATGGCCTTGTCTCCTACAGTAGGAGTTAAATCCTTCCAATCCCGTCTTTTGTAATTTAACCTCGTACCATGGAAAAGTTGTGCTCGGGTGTAATCCTTTCATTTTTAAATCTGATCCCAGGAGCTCCACAACATCTTCGGGGAGACTGGTGTCGTTCAAAAAATCATTAAGCTCATCCTGAGAGAATTGCTCTGGCTCATTACTTCCACACACTAGGACAAATTTATCTTCATCTGCATTTTCTTCCTCCCAGTGAGTTTCTTCATAAACAAAACTAACAGGTGGAGTATGGATTAGTAGATCAGATCTGCATTTCAGATGCAGAATTTAATGGTTACGAGAATGTTATCAGAATGAAATAGCAATCGTCCCTATGGTGTTGTTTTTTTTTACGGTTCCATTCATATCTTCGAAATATCAAAGGCAAGAGCTTTCTTTTTCCCCTTCAGATCACCATCAAGTTCCTCAAGTCAAATAGAGCCTACACAGTGAAGGGCAAACATTTTGCCCTAATCTCCAATTTTTATTCAAAAGTAGACGTAATATGCTTGTATAACAAATTCTGCTATGTTTTTTTTTTGTCACTACAAATTTCCCCAAAATATAACAAAAAAGATAAGAACTCTTCACACAACCTCTATATACAGTTCAACAATACTTCAATTTATCTGGCAAGAAAAAAATTTAAATCACTACTTTTTCAATATATCACCACAACTGTGATAATAACCACTGCGCAGAAACTAATTTACAACCATATTAGTTAACTAACCTAGTCACATTGAGATATGATTGCTGAACTGCAAAAATAAAGACTATTAGTGGTGGTGGAGCCAGCTCAACATGTCCAGACATGTCCAACCGCTAAACATGCTTCTTCCAATTGATATTTATTTTAAACAACTAGTTTAATAGTAGTAAGTACTAAATTAAAAAAATATCGTAATTTAAATAAACTATCCTTATGTAGTGTGCGAAATTACACGTTAACCTATAATAATTTAAAACTAAAAATAATTGCTTGGGGAAAAAGATTATGAGGGCAGAAAATGGTCCTCCTTTTCGAATTCGGCATCTCTGTAAGGAAATCACATGAAATGACCCCAAACAAAATTACGGGGTATTTCTGTATCACTGAGTTTTAGGCTCAATTTCAATTGATTGATGTTAGGTCTCGGGTCTTCGTTCCTCTCAGCACTATTCGAAATCCGTCAATTCGAGTCCCTATGCCCTTGTAAGTAGTATATCTGCCTTCATTGTGGCCAAAGTGTATTTATATGTTTGGGAGAATGGCGTGTCTTCTTACTTCAAGTTGTCTACTTAAACAATGGCCGATAAAACTTTTACTTTCCCTGACATCACAACTTTGCCCTCGAGCCCACTTTGAAAGGCTTTTTGACCAGATGCACTCGTCGGTTTTTATTTTATATAAAGATGAGTCCACTTCGCTCTGTTATACAAACTTAGTGGAAGCTTAAAACATACGGGCCTAGGTTGAATACAAGAGGAGCGGTTTCGCCACTCCTTACAGGAGGAGCTTGTGTTTCGCAGGCAAACCTTCGGGATGTGACCTACAGCCTATTTGGCTCCAGCAATTGGGTTTTGGTCTTACAAAATCACAAGGTTTTATATTTTAAGAACGAGATTTTGTGAAGGTTTAAATAAGATTTTTTCTTATAGTTTGGTTGTCACCAAAGTAGATTTAATTTTTTTAGCAAAGTTATTTCTAATAATTCCTTTATAATATAAAAAAAAAAACAGGCAATGGCTTCGCCAGGTCTCCCTACAGGGGGAGCTTACGCTTCGAAACTAAGATTAAAATCTAAAATCTAAAAAAAGCAGCCAATTATAATAATTATAAAAAGGAACTCTAAACTAAATTTCCCCCCTTTCAAAATATCACGTTGCTAAAATATAGTTATTATAAATAGAAGATATATAGAAATAAATTTTAGGAACTTCACCATTTGTAATTCTTTGGGTTTTAAAAAATTGCCCAAATTTCGATATTTATATTTATTTCTGTACTTCACCATTTTGTTTTTGAATATTATAAAAGAATTATTAGAAATAACTGATAAAAAACATAAGTCATAACCAAACTAAGATGAAATTATTATTCAAATACTCAAAAAAATCCCCTTCTTAAATTATAGAGTTAGTGATGATAAAATGGTAAAGTTCAGAAATATAAGTTCGAAATTTTTGTTAATTTTTTTTCAACTAAAAGAATTAAAAATGGTGAAGTTGAGAAAATTTATTAAAATTTTGGCATGGAATTATTAGAGCAAATTTAGATGGAGAATTAAAAGAATCATGATAGGCCGTAGGACACAGACGGAAAGTCTGCCAGCGAAGCGCAAGCTCCTTCTGTAGGAAGGAGTGGTGAAGCTGCTCCTCTTATCATCATCAGCATCACCATCATTATCATCACTAACTATATTTTAAGAACGGGGTTTGGGGGACAATAGTAAATACTTTTTTTTCTTAGTTTGGAAATGACTTGGTGTGTTTTGTGGATTTTTAAAATTGAGATAGCAAAAGGAGGGCTTCGCCACTCATCCTTACAGAAGGTGAAGTTCAGAAATGTATTTTTATATATCTTCTTCTATAACTATATTTTAGCAACGTGATATTTTGAAAGGGGGGAAATTTAGTTTAGAGTTCCTTTTTAAAATTATTATAATGCGAAGTTTAGAAAATTGATAAAAATTTAACCATGGCTGCTTTTTTTTATATTTTATATTTTAATCTTAGTAGCGAAGCGCAAGCTACCCACGTAGAGGGAAGTGGCGAAGCCATTGCCTGCTCTCTTAATAATTTACTCTTAGTCTAAGTCTAGGTTTTTTCAGATCCATGCTTATTTTCTAGGCCTAAGGCAAGAAAAAACTTTTATCGGAATTATTTTGATATACGGAAAATAAAACAATCCTCAAGCTCTTTTTTTTATCTAAATTTGCTTTTATAATAAAAAAACCAGCCATGCCTTAATTTTAATGCACGTTTTGAACTTCACGATTTGCAATTATTTTTGTTTTAAAAAAATCAAAAACATTCGATAATCATATTTATTTTTTCTGAAATCTTAAAAAGAACTTTGCTCAAAGCTTCAAATGTACGAAAAAAACAACCATAATTTTAATAATTTTGGAAAATCTTTCTGAATCCTTTTTCTTTAACACTTGAACTAAGAGAAAAGAAATGGAAAAAAATTCAAACTGTTCAAAAAATGCTTGCTAAAAAATAGTGTTAGGGGTGGCGAGGCGAGTTGTAACAGTGTTCTTCCTCAATAATAATAATCATTTCTCTGGGGCTTTTCAGAGCTGTGGGCCCTCACAGGGCGCCTCTATACAGCATAAAACTTGACAGCAGAGGAGTGTCTTCATGTCCTTCTTTAAGGTCTAAAAGAGGAAGACGAGCGTATAGTGTTCGCCAGTTCTCTCTTCTCCCCTCTTTTTTGCACGTTACCCTTCCCGTACTTGGGACGAGTTCATGCACACAGACTTGTGGACTTCTTAGAGGTCACTAGCCTCCTCCATTTCATTTGGCTCTCTTTTGTGTTGGTCGCATACTCCAGCGCCGGGGAGAGGCGGACCTCCCCCCCCCTCCGGAGCGTGCTTTCTCCTTCTTGCTATTTTCCTTTTTGATTGCTTTTTTTGCCTTTGGTTTTATGTTTGTTTGGGGTCTATTTTTTGGGGGGGGTGTGTTTTTTTATTTGTTGGTTTTTAGTATAGCCTAGCCTTAGGCTATAAGATAATTACAGTCGCCAGATGAGTGTTAAAAAAAATTCCTCTTCCCTTTCTGTCCTGTCTTCCTCTCACTCTTTCCTCGATGAACCGTGCTCGATCAAGCCCAAATTTCCTCCTGAATTGGTCCTTTTCTTCTGAACAGAAGATTGAGCCAACTTTTTCTGCACTTTATGAGGAAACTTTGACCACTGACAGGATTAGGATCTCCAATGGTATTACATAATTTTTTTTTTGGCGGGGAGGTAGAGTCAATTCCGCAATTTTTGATCCTCTATCGATTAATATTAAACTTACTACTTAGCTTCCTTCCACTACAACAAATTTTCCTCAGAACTTGGAAGATATTTTATATTTTTTGTGTGAATCCTCCATTATTGAATTTTCCTGGAAGCCACGATTTTTATAGGCACATGCAATTTTACGCTGGCGAAAGACCTGAAAATTGCTACTTTATAGTTTTAAGGAAATACTAAGATGGCAAGGGAGAAATGGGGATAAACTTTATTGACTACCAGTTTCCATAAAAAAGCAACCCATAACTATACGGTCATTAGGATATCTCAACGTTTTCGCCAAATGAAATTTAGCTACTTTTTAAATTGCTGTTAATCAGGTAAATAATATAAAATATTTCTTAAAATATATTGACCCTAGTGATCCCCAAATCTTAAAGAATTCTGTTGTCAGTCCTCACTGACATTATGTATCGTTTCACCTGAACGCACCTACCTGAACGCACCTGCCTGAATTACACCTACCTACTCACAAGAAATTAAGAATTGATCTTCCTCACGGTGAGGCAAATTTCATTGAAAACCTGTAGACGCTACCTCAGTTGACCTCTTGATAGAGGACTATATGACCACTCTGGCACTTAAAAATACTCTAAGCCTATTATTTAATATTCATTACTTCTCCTTTTTCAACATTCCTTGTTCATTCCTGACCTTTGTTTGCATATTCCATACCTGTCCGTGTTTCTAACAAGACGTGAATGTATCGAGTGCTCTCCTGAAAAATATCAAATCGCAGACCGCATTGAAGTATCTTTGTGCTGTCGGAACAATGCAATCCAAGGGCGTTCGTCGTCTACTTGGTCCCGTACGGTTTCGTGTGTCAAGAAGTGCTCACTCCCGAAATCAGAGGATACTTGAGTCCATATAATTTAAAAGTATTATATCGCGGAAGCTTATTGCATACACTGTCTGTTATAAAGTTCAAATGCGTGAGATGTACAAAGGTGAGCTTTCTACAAAGGCAGAGGCTGGATGCCGAATTTGAAGCAGAAACAT
>OZ018329.1:89934120-89992837 GCA_963969495.1 Ceratothoa steindachneri
CATCTTCGGAGCGTTTTGAAATGTTCTTGTCTCCTTTACCGATGTAATGAGTGAAGTGAGGATCTGGCAGAAAGTGAAAGAAAACATTCATCATTCATTTTGTGTATAGAAAAAACTTATAGGGATCGCTGTGTAACACAGGCAAACAGGTAGTCGTAGAGGAAAAGGTTGCGGAAATAACTTGAGAGGGGTTAGAAAGAGTTGATAGGTCGGTGGCTAGACACCGAGGCGTGGTGTGGTTAGGTTGGTCTCGAGGTGTTCGTGACTGGACGACCGTTGGAGGTTCGTCAGGAAGGAGAGCGTTTCTGCTTGGTCGGAAACGCGTTATTCATGATGCCTTTAGTTTATGCGAAGAACGGTACAGGTTGCAGGTGGTCATGGGCCGCGGGGTATCACGTCGTCCAGCTGTTGGTATTAATTTCCAGTATCTTCAGGGCGCTCCGTAACATGGTGAATTGTTTTTACCTAGGTTTCTTCTTATTATTATTCTTCTTGGGTGCTGGCTGGGCAGTTTTACTTAGCCCAGGGTTTTCCTTTTTCAGAGGGGGACTCGGGGTTTTGCACCTGCCCTTCGTAGCTCGTGTACGGGTGCAGGGGCCCTCTACGTTGTCAGAAGAGGAAGACCCCTCCTCACTTTCAGCCTTTTCCTCTTCCTCGTCCTCTTCGAATTCCTCGATGAGGGAGCTTCAATAATCTCCTCCAGTCCAGACTTGACGCTATTATTCTTTATGACTGGGTCCTTGAATGCCTTGGAGCATTTGGGGTCTTCAGGCATAATTACTGAAGGGAAATTATGCGCCTTCAGGAGGCCGTTTAGTACCTGGTTATAGCAGCTAGGTTTTACTGCATTTGCCACATTTGCGTGGGTAATGCAGATTAATATCTTTGCACTCAAATCTCCCGTCATATTCATCCGTGCAAGTGCAGATGCAGGCGTTCGCGTATGTAGTTTCTTTGGCTTTCCTCTCTTCTTCTTCCTTTCTTGTAATAATTTCGCGGCGCTTGGGGCAATTCAGGGCCATGGTCCTGTGTTTCCCTTTGCAATTTAGGCATCTCTTTTGTGGCGCATTCACTGCACCACAGTTTGTTTTTGTCTGGGCATGTCGTTGTCGTGTGCTCTTCGTGTTTGTAGCATGCAAAGCACATTTGTAAGCTATTAATTTTCCCTGCTGTATATTTTCGCCTGGTAATCTCATATTGAATACCAGTATTCCATTCCGAGTCGATATTTTTGCCATTTCTGTGGTAGCAAATGTTATTTTAAAAACGTGGTTATGTTCGCGAAATTTGATTATTTCGCGAACTTGGGCCCAGGGATTACTCTTGATGATCTCTTCCTTGAGCTCCTCGGGTGTATGCTCACCCACCCAGCTCTCCACTTTGCGGCAGATCACGCTTCTGTTTGCTGCGACTTGTGGAGGGGTTTTTGCTTCTAGGCCAGTGTTCCGTAGGACCCTCGCTCCCTCTTCCGATTGGAGCTGGTCTACGTCCTTATTGAAACTTCAACTCGAGGTAGAGGGTTTCACAGAGGTGCCTTTTTCAGGTTTCTTCTTTCCCGGGATGGTCCTTAGGGGGACCCTCTTAGTGGGGGTCCCCATAGTCTTCGTTGTCCTTACTATGTCCTCTTGTGATGTCTTCTTTTTTCTCAAACCAAAGTGTAATTATGGTGTTTTGGAGTGAAAAAGAAAGTTATAAAGTGGTAAACGAGATAATGGATAGTGCAGGTAGGTTCCGGTACGAGTCCAAAGAAATGGTGAAAAAACGCCCCCGTCCATTTTCCTGTTGTTCCCCCGCTCGTTTGCTGCCAGAATGATGGATGATGGATGGGATGGGTCTCAAGTGGGAACCTCAAGAGAAGTGAATTATGGGGACTTAAATCAACGACCGCTAAAGTTTTGCCACTACCTCACGGGTACTTACGCCATAACTGCATCTAGCTACATAGAGACGGGTGTACTTCCCTCTATGATTCTGATCGGGTATCCCGGGCGATGAGGATCTCTCCTCCGTCCGAAACTCGCAATTATCCTCCAGTTTCAGATAATTTCTGACTTACGCTTCCGCTGTGGGCTACTCCTCAAACCAGTTTTCACATAAGCCCTTAATTATGTCAGTCCAAGTGGCCGACATAGTTGAGACAAAATTAATGAATGGCACACATCCGAGCAGGTTCACACGCAGGGCGATGGACGGGAATAGTGAGGTGCTTAAGCCCTTATTGAATTATAAGTCTTCGATGAAAAATAAGTCTCTCTTTTCAAAGGGTTAAACGTAATTAACCGTAAGACTTCCAAAATAGGCGCTCTTTTATGTAAGCGGTGCTCAAAGTCCGTTACTAAACAAGTAAAAATGCTTTATCCGAAGGTTGTCAGCAGAGCGTAGTAGTCGAATATTCGGCCGTCCCTATTAATAAATAAAGATAATGATGATGATGTACTCAGATTTTTCGTAGAAGATAGGATAGTGGAAGATATAGTAGGTGAAAATTAAAGATGGGGAGGGGGGGTATTTTGCCCTAGTAGGGAGGGCATCGCTTTATTTTTAATTTCTTTCATTTTGCATTTATTAGTGTTTTTATTTTGTGTTTTTTATCCTCTGTTTATGTTTCTTCATGTGTTTTTTAATGTTATCTTGTTGTATTTTACTTGTGTTTTGTTGTTCTAACTTTCAGTGAAAAAAGGTTTGTAGTATTCAAACCTTTCATAGCTTTCTTGCCGACAATTTCCCTTGTAAAGCTATTTTAGTGTTACTTGTATTGTTTGATACTCTCATTTTTGTCTGTTTTTCTGTAATGATTTTGATATGTTGTGTAGTGATATTTCTATGTGTATATTGGTGTAATTTCTTATTGTGTACAAAGTTTTGTGCTCGGGAATCGGCTTTGGCGTGAGGCTTTCGCCCATAGCCTTGCAGGTATATTTAGCCTGCACCCTGTTCCCTGCAGTTCTGGAATGACAACATTCGTTAGAGTGGACCAGATCTTTTTTCCAAGTTTTGGGGTGATGACATTGATGGGCTCCAAACGTTTCCTCCTGTGCAAATCGCTTTGCCTAAGATGATCACGCCTTCTTGCTTTGTTAATTAGCAGATAGGCAGTGTTCTTGATACGTTGGAGCCTTTTCATCGAGGTTTTATTAGCCGCTTGGGACACCACTGCGGGGTAGATCAGCATAGCCCGGACATGCATCATATATAATTTTCTGATGTTGGCCGAGCTAAGATCTCTAAACCTGTAGAACTTGGAGATTTCTCTCTTCGCCAGGTTCCGCCTCTCCGTGTGGTGTCTCGAGTATCCATGTTCGGTGATTTTAAGGCCCAGGACGGTGTCTTCGGCGGAGTATCCGTATCTCCTCCCATCTATGATGATGGGTCATGTCAACTCGCGGTTAAACGGGACGATTTTGAATTTGTTCCTGTTGGTCCTGATTTTCCATCGTCTCTCGAATTGGCTGATGTTGTTGATTGCCGCTATCGTGCGAGCCACCTGCGCCCTTGCTTTCCTCTCCGGGCACGGGACAATTTGAGTGATGTCATCTGCGAATTGCAGATACATCGTGTCCCTGTGCACCGGAGTTGGAAGGACGATGGTGAAGACCAAGTAAAGCAGAGGACTCAGGCAGCTTCCCTGAGGAACGCCCGCCTTTAATTCAAATTCGGGGCCTCTGTGCCCTTCCATCATGAGACACGCCCTTCTCTTCATGATGAAGTCACAGAGGATCCTTTTCAGGATTGGGTCTAGCTGAAGGTTCAGGATCTTTTATTCAAGTCCTTCCAGCCAAACTTTATCAAAGGCCTTTTGCACGTCCCTCAACACAATGTCCACATATAATCTATTTGCTTGGGTGTATGCTACTTTCTCAGTTAGGAGCGCGAAGGCGGTGTCTGTGACCCTTTTTTGCGGAACCCATGCTGTTGTTGGTTGTGCGCTCCTAACTCTCTAAAATTGAGCTTGTAGCCTATTTGCTAAAATCTTTTCAAAGATTTTACCCTGTATCTCAAGAAGAGAGATCGGGCGATAGTTTGCCACCTGGTGCGGGAACTTGTTCTCCTTTGGAATAAAGAGGATTTTGGCCATCTTGTATCCATCAGGGAAGTAGTTAGTATTCAGGGCGGCGTTCATTGTGTTCGCTTATCCTTGAATAATTTGCCTTGGGGCATTTACGAGGTTATTCTTTGTAATCCCAGACAAGCCTGGAGCCCTCTGTTTGAAGGACCTTATGGTGTTCAAGGTCTCTTCGACAGTTATTGGGCATCCCGAGATATTTGCGGATTGGGGTGGGTTATATGTATCATTGTGCCGAGATCGTCGAGCAGTTGGTCTTCAAAGTCCTGGTCGAAGTCGTCGTTCTCCTTAGGTGATATAGCGAAAATCTCTTGCCAGTGTGATCTAATTTTTTTTCGAGAGGCTCTGGGTCCTCGATGATGTCGTCTCCTTCTTTAAATTGGGTTCTGGGCTTGGGAGGCAATCCCCTAATTCTTCGGATGTTATTCCAAAATTTTACAGGATTGCTCTCCCTGTCTTACCGATCTCATCATAGATTTCTCTATGTTCTCGGGCGATTCCTCTCATCTCGTCCGTCCACTCAGGTTGTGGGAGCATTTTATAAGAGATTCTGGGAACACATCTCTCGTCGGCTTGAATGAGGAGATCTGTGATGTTGTTAATCTCCTCGAGATTAGCGTCTCCCAGATCAGTTGGTTTGTATGTACTGAGTATCTCTCTATATAGCTCCCAGTCAGCTTTCGCGTAACTTATTTTTCTAAGTGGAACGGGCTTGAGTATTGGTGCAAGCGAGATTGTGGTGAGAATCGGGATATGATCGCTCGGTACCACTGGTCCGGGCTCATTGACGATGTTGAAGGGAAAGTTTTTGGATGTCAACACAATGTCCGGTTTTGTTGCGGAACGTTGTGTTAAGAAGGTCCGGAAATCTGGCCCGGCCCTCTAGAGTATGTCTCTTTCGAGTAGAAGCTCCAGGTTTCTTCCCCTTTGGTCGGTGCTTCCGTAGCCTGATGCACGGCACCTGGCATTAAGATCACCGCCAAGCAATGTCAGTTTCACGCGCCCAAAGAGGTTGTAAAAATTAGGGATCGGCAGGTAATCTCGTCGCGGAGGTTGATAGGCCGCCTTCACGGTCAGGTCTCCAACCAAGGTAGGTATTGCTACTGCCGCGAATGATTAATCTAGACTTGAAAGTGTTTTGTATGTTATGTTGTTCCGGATCGCGATGGCAGCGCCATCGTACCGTTCCTGTGTGTGGTTTTTGTTTATGACTGTGTAGTTAGGTATCTTGATGCTATTCATGTTTGAGTTAACGCCGTGTTCGGTGATGAGGATTAGGTCGGGATCCACTTTACAAAATATGTTTTCGTAAGGCATGTGTTTCCCTACCCATCCATCAATGTTAACTGTCAGAATTTTTAGTGTGTTGATATTGTTTTCCATGTTTGTGTTCTGTAGTGTTTGTGTGTGTTGGTTTGTTCTTTCAGTGGTTTTCGCTGCGTGAGTATTTCCCGTTCCGAATTCTTCTGAACTCTGCCTCGCTTACGGCGAGGCAGGAGTCCCTATACAGCTTGATTTTGGCCTCCATGAGTGCTGCAACTACCAGCGCTTCTCGATCTAGGGAGTCGTAAGACCATTTTAGTAGCCCCGCTTTCACTCCTTTTATGATCTCCCCCCCTTTGGGGTCTTCTGGGAAGGAAGTTTCAGACGCTCTAAAGAATTTGATGTTTAGTTCCTCTCCATCTAATTCCTTGATTTTCTTCGGATTTCTGCTTCTTTTAGGAGGTTGAGAGATTTCCGGCTCGTCCTCTGATGACAAAGCCGAACTTAGGAGATTTCCTTCAGCTTGCTTTATTCTTCTGTCTGCTCTCTTCGCACTCTCTTCCATTTTATTCCTTGCTTCTAATCTTGGGTCTTTGTTTGGTGACCTATGTGGGACTGGCTTTCGTTCTGTGTTGTCGCCACTACCCTATCTTACTTCTGTTTCACTTGGGAAAGGGGTCACAGGTGCCTCTTTCTCTGCTCCAAACTGCACTTGCAGGACTTCCCCTGAAGGGGGTTTCTCCGGGAACCACATCTCTGCCAAGCCATTGTGTTTAAACATGTTGTTAACTTCCCTGGCGAAGCAGCCTGAGTTGGTTAGGTTCTTTACATGCGCAGAGAATGCACGTAAGGATTTTTGAGGCGTTTTTGTCTTTTTTGTCCACCTTGATAAAGGTTCTCGGAGCTTGGATGTTTGGGACATTTGCTGAGGGGGTGGCTTTAGCCTCTTGGGCATAAGTGGTATTTGCCCTCCTAACACCTTCTGCCCTCTTTGTTTCCGTCTTTCTCCTAATAATTTCCTTTGGGGGGGAGGGGAAGGACATCGCCATAGCACCATGTCTTTGGCTGTAGTTTGGGCACTTTTCTTCATTGGCCGGGCATTCGCGCCAGTCGAGGCCCTTTTGGCTGCATCTGGAACAGGTTGGTTCCTGCTCCTTGCAGTCCTTCGTGGTATGATGCTCCAGGCGGTAGCAATTAAAGCAGATCTGTACGGGGGTGTACTCCTCGCGCTCGACCTGCTTACCACTAATCTTGGCATTTAAGAGAAGCAGCCCTCTCTCTTTCGCCTTGGACGCCATTTCCGTATCGGTAAATACCACCTTAAATACATGGGAGTATTCCGAGTTTTCTCTCTTGTTTCGAAATTTGATGATTTCGGCCACTTTCGCCCACCTTTGTTTTTTCTCAATTTCCTCCTTTATTTCTTCTTTCGTGTGCTGGCCGACCCATGGGTCCAGCCTTCTGCACACAATGCTCCTATGCGCCTGGATTTGACGAGGCGTGGTCGGTTGGAGGTTTATCTCTCTAAGGTGTTTTGTTCCTTCTTCCTTTGTCAGTGCTTCAATGTCTCTCTCGCACTTGCACACTGCGACGTAACCAACTGGTGTGTTGATCAGCCTTAGGACTGCCACACTGAGCTTTCCGAACAGGGTCTTGTAGACTGTGCCCTTGTTTTGTTTCGCTTGGCCGCTTATACACCAAAGCGGGACCCTCGGGGCATCTTGGGTCGTCATGTTTTTGGTGGGCTCCGCTTGAAGAGTGGGCACACTTTATCCTCTTGTATTTGGCCTTTTATCTTCTTCGGGACTCACTATTATTCATTTATTTATGGGTGTTTATAATCCATTTTACTTGAAAAGATACGTTTTTTGTTACCTTTTTGGGGAGAAGAGGGCCCCTCCTCGATAAACCGCTGCCTGGATGAAAAGGGGATTTGCTTTTTGGTGGATGATGAAAAAATGAATGAGATGAATCCGGGTGGGATCCTCTCAGGGGTGTGATTGTATGGCGGACTTATTGACAACGCCGCCCCCCGAGGGTGTTCTAATCGCGACCGCTCCCCAACATACCATATAGACGGTTGTATGTCCCTCTATGGTCCTGGAAGGGGCCTCCGCTGTAATGGGCAGCGGAGGGTGCAGTCGGTCCCTTGTCCGGAATTGTTTCTAACATTGTTATCTGCTGTGGGCTATTCCTCAAACCAGCTTCCTCCAACGCCCCCAATTATGGCCAGGCTATTGCCCAGCATAGTTGGGACGAAACATGAATGGCAAATCCCTCTCACATCTGACGGCAGTTCACGCAGGGGGGCGGGGCCGGGGACTTAAGTAGTCATCTGCTTAAGTGGGGCCGCTAAAAAGAAATGATGAATATTAGTGAGATGGTGAGTGGTGATGAAAAATATGAGTAATATTTCTCTTTTTGAAGTTTACAGAGGCGTTTGGGAAATTTACCCCAAACCTTCCCTCCTTTGCCGGTTCTGAGGTCGTTGTTGGATACTTGTAAAACCAAGAATTGGACATAATAAGAGATGAAATATAGGTAGAATTAGAAAGAGAATAGTAAGAGAGTAAAGTGGTTAGGGTGTGAGTTTAAAGAATAGATGATGTGTAGAAGACATAATAAATGGTTCCTGGTGAAAGGGTAGCTCTGTTTGTGTTAGTTTTGTTTGTTTTGTTTTGTTTTTATTTATAAACTATAAATTTTATAGTTTATTTAATCAAATTAACTTTGTTAATTTAATTAAAGGTTTCATCTTAATGATGATTGATTTGTGGCATTCAAGCCTTTATTTGAGACGGGGGTTTTTAAGTCCCGCTTTAGGTATTTGAAAAAATTTATATTTTTCCTAAAATGTTAGGTTGATTTTAAAAATGATTTTTATTATTTGAGTGAATTTTGGTTTTATAGTGAAGTTAAATTTTTACTAAAACACTTGCGCATTACACTGGTTGAGTCTCGTCTATTGTCAATGCGTAGTGTGTATTGGGGAGTCACGTCACCGTCAGACTGTAATTTACTACTTTTAATAGGTCCTATTTGTCTGTCGGCTTCGATGTCTAGGTGTGTACGAGAGAATTCAGGGGTCAAGCGTGCACCAATGGCTTGCCATATCCTCTTAGCTCTCTCGTGGAGCGCCACGTTGATTGGAGATAATCCAACCGAGTCGTGGAGCTCCCTCTGTTTTTACTGTTGTCTTCTTCGGGTGTTTGTAATGAGTAAAACCGCCTTATTCTGGATGACTTGTAGTTTCGCGATGTAGGTCTTGGCGTACGCATTCAACGGCACCGGGGGGTACAAGAGTCTCGAGCGAATGGATGCATTGAATATCTTGAGTTTATTTGAGCGAGTTAGGTCAATGAACCTATAAAACTCCCTCAAATCTCTCGCTATTCGCGACTGTCCGCCCGATATGACTCTTGTAGCCCCCTGTGGTGATTTTGAGCCCCAGAACCGTTCCTTCCAGGGAGTAGCGGTTCTCTTCCCTTCTAATAGGAAATATCGTTGAACGTCTTGCGGAACATGGGAATTATTTTGAATTTTGGGGCATTGGTCGACATCTTCCATTTTCTCTCGAAAGAGTTGATGTTGGAAATCTTCCTAGCCGTATTTATCGCCATAAATTCCCTGTGAACGTAAGCGGCTGTACAAATTTGCGATATATCGTCAGCGAACTGAACGTATATCGTACCTTCGGATAGAGGTTGTGGTAGGTCACGTGTATATATGTTGTATAAAAGGGTCTGAGACAGCCCCCTTGTGAGACCCCTGATTCGAGCTCGAATTTGGGCCTTTGTATCCTCTGATGTGTATGTATGCTCTCCTCTCCATTATGTAATGGCAAAGAATCCTCTCAAAAATGGGGTCGAGGCCTATTTGAAGGATCTTAAATTGTATGCCTCTCTTTCAAACATTATCAAAAGCTTTTTTGACATCTCGGAGCACCAGGTCGGCATGCCTTTTGTCTGCCTTGATCTTGGCGAGCTTTTCTGTGATAATGGCTAGTGCCGTGTCAGTCCCTCTTTTTCTTCTGAAGCCGTGCTGTTGCTCGTTATGCAGGTTGGCTTCGTCGAGAAATAGTTGACTCTATTCGCTAATATCTTCTCAAAGACTTTGCCAGCAAATTCCAAGAGAGATATCGGCCGAAAGCTGGCAGGGCAGTCCGGGGGCTTTCCTGATTTGGGAATAAAGATCATCTTGGCCTCCTTCCACTGATCGGGAAAGTAGCCCGTGTTCAGATCGGCATTCATGATGTAAAGAAGCCCACTCAGAACATTAGGCGGGGCCTTGATGAAATTCTCCCTGGTCAGTCCCGTGGTATCCGGTGCTCTTTGACGAAAGGATTTTAGTGCAACGGAGAGCTCTTGGGCAGTTATTTTACTCCCATAGCCCTACATCACTCTTTCCTGCGATACACAATGATGAGGGGAGGTTCTGTGTATTTGTGTGTTTAGTTGTTCGATCATGTCAGTCTCGAATTCGAGGTCGTAGTTGTCATTTTCTTCTGGGGTGATTGTGAAGATTGAGGACCAGAAAATCCTAAAAATTTCCTCAATCTCTTCAGGCTCGTCGATTTCTATACCGTCGTTTCTAAGCGTTATTCTTTTGGGGGAAGCTCTTCCTTTTAACCGTTTAACGGTTTGCCAGAAGGTGTGTGAGTCTCTTTCAATGTCGAGTCTTTCTATTAGTCTGTCCCATGTGAGTATCTGTTGGTCCGTAATTAGTGTCTGGATTTTGTCTTTAATTTCTCTTAGTCTTCTGCAAGCATTGTGGTTGGGACCTGTCAGCGCTACTACATTGCACAAGCCTTATATTCCTGGGCCAGGGCTTTCATGGGAGGGGTCCAATGGGGAGCTGGAAGGGTTTTATACTTAATATGGGGAACAGGTCAGTGATTTTATCTAGCTCTTTATCTATCTCTTCTAAATTGGAGTCAAGTAAAGGGTCAGGGATATAATTTAGAAGATAATTTCAGTAGCTTTCCCAGTTCGCCTGCTTGTAGCTTTTGCGACCTGGGATTGCAATTTGGATGTGATTTACACCTACTGTAATTTTAATAGCCTGGTGGTCACTCGGAATTATAGGGCCCAGTTCAATGTAGTAGTTATAGGGAAACCTGATACTGGATAAAACAATATCAGGTTTCGTTGCTGCATTTCCTGTAATGAATGTCGGGAATTCTGGTCCGATCCTTGTCACGTATTGTCTGTCAAGTAATACTTCGATGTTTCTACCTGCATTGTTGCAGGAGGTATACCCTGCCGCCGCACACCTGTCATTCAGATCTCCAGCAAAGATTACGTTTTTCTTATGGCTGAAGATCTGTAGAAGGTTGTGCAAGGGTACATAGCCGCGACTTGGGGATTGATACCCCGTGGTCACGACCAGACCTCCCAGGGTAGTGCCTACCTCAATGGCAAGGTAAGATTCATCTAAGTCGGGTAGTCTTTTATATTTTAGTCCTTTTTTGACGACTATTGCGCAGCCGTCATACCGTTTCTGGCTATGATTTTTACTAATGACGTCGTATTGAAATATTTTAATCTCTTTATGCGCGGTCATTCCGTGTTCGTTAATAAGTATTATGTCAGGGTCATTCTGTCGCAAGATATTGCCATAGATGGAACCTTTTCCGTCCCATCCATCGGCATTCATCTGTATTATCGTTAGTCTATTAGTCATTTTGTGTAATGTTTGGGTCTTTTTATGTGTGGGATTAAAGTGCACGCTTATTCGCGATCGACTTTAGCCCCATGTGGTGTACTGGGCGGGGTGCGCTCCCTGCCGTTTCGTTTTTTCCTGTATTCGGTGTCCGTGATTGTGTGAAAGCAGTCGGTGGTCAATTTTACCATATTTCGTGAGAGAGCGTCCTCAACTTGCCGTTCCGGAACATCATTAGAGCATTCCCACTTGTATCTTCCAGTCCTAAGACCCTCAGATACTTCGTGGGAATCGATTTCGATTGGGAAGGTGGCCGATTCGGGGGCATATAGTTTAAGATTAAATCCTCTCGAATGGTATTTAAGTTGGGTCTCTCTGCCTCGAGATGAGGAGGTTGACCTGGGACCACGTGTCTTTGAAAGTTTTCTCGACCTCGGAGACCTGGTCTCTTTTGGTCGCACTGCTTCCTTGTTTGGTGACTTGGTGTGAGTTTTGGGTGTATTCGTGTCAATTTTTTGGGGGTGTAAGCGGCGCTGGTTTTTCTGTTTGGGAAGTTTGTTTATTTTTGTTTAGACGTGGGTCGCGTGTGGTGGCTGTGTTTTGGGGCGTGGGTACCTTTTGGCACGGTTATACGCATAACCTCCTCTGAAGGAGGATTGTCGGGGAACCACATCTCCTGTAAGCCGTTCTTTACGAGCATACGGTTGACCTCGGTTGCGAAAGTTCCAGGGCGAGTGATGTTAGCTATGTGTGCATAATAAATGCAGCACAGAATTTTGGTGGAGTGTTCGTTTTCGATGTGGAGAAAAGTTTTCTGGTTGTTCGTCTCGGCAATCGAGGCTTTGGCAACTTTTGCGTAGGTCGAATTTACCTTCTTTTCCTCCGTCTTGCGTTATAGCTGGGTTTGTTTCTGGATTTCAGTTTTTCTGATTAGGCATGCCATGGAAATAGTCCGGTGGGGGCCTTCACAGTTCAAACACTTTGGGGAGGTATTCTTGCAGTCGCGCCAAAAATGGTTGCGACCTGCACAAATAGAGCAAAGAGTGAGTTCTTTATTTTCAAGGCAGCTTGAAGTGGTGTGTTTGCCGTATTTGTAGCACCGAAAGCACATTTGCAAGTCGACAAACTCTTCCCTTTCAATCTGCTCTGGGCAGACTCTTACACTAAATAAAAGTAATCCGAGATCCTTAGCCTTTTGCGCCATCGCCGTATCCTCGAACACAACCTTGAATACGTGCGTGTAGGTTTTAGATATTTATTACCTCTGCAACTTTCGCCCAAGGGTGGTTCCTTTCGAGTTCGTCTTTGATATCCTCTGCCGAGTGGCTCCCGACCTAAGAGTCGAGGCGCCTGCAGATGACACTACGGTGAGTTTTTATTTGTGGGGGTGTGTGGGGTTTTAGGCTTATGGTCTTTAGGCATTCAACTGCTTTGCTTGAGGTCAAGGCTTCACAATCGGCCTCTCTCGCACAAATAGCAGAGTAACCATTTTGGATGTCAATAAGTCGTACCAGTGCAATTCTTAAGTTTCCGTAAATATGTTCAAATACTTTACCACAGTTAGGTTTCGGGCCTTCCGAGAAGACCCGAAGAGTAATTCAAAGGGTCTCTTTCATTTTTTACACATCCCACCGCTCACTGGATGGTTACAAATCATAGAAAAACAAAAAAACACTTGTGTAAAAAAAGGGAGGTGAGAGAGAAAAAAGTGGCGGAGATCAGAGGGTCAATGTCCAAGTACAAAGAAAAATAACCACTTTACCTCAAAATACTTTCAACATAGGAGTGAAGATTCGTCCCGTACCGTCTTCAACGAAGAAGGCCAGTGGTCCACTTACGAACGAACGATCGAGCTACTATCAACAAGACGAGTCATTCTGTACACTTTCTCGCTAAAAATTCACTTTACGAAAAAATCCGAAATTGCTATCGAAGCGGGAGTCAACCTTGCTAAGGCAACAAGAGCAGTCCTTATAAAACCAAAAATTCTTCGCCGTCAATGAAGATAAGCTGGCCATCAACAGTCAAGCGACAAGCTGGAATAGCACATCAAAACTATTTTAAAACTTCCACTCACATTGAGTGGTTCATTTCCTCTAACGTTACGTTTAACCAAGGCGGAATAAATACCTCTTAAAAATCGTTTTCTGTCACTTTCTGCCAGATCCTCACTCTACTCATTACATTGGTAAAGGAGGCAAGAACATTTCAAAACGCTCCGAAAAGGATCAAATAAGATCGAAAGCTTAGCAATTTAGTTTGTGTTTGACCAAACATATTCATTTAAAAAAGAGATGAATACAGGATAAGTAATCCACCATCTACAAGATGGAATAAAAAAGATAGTTAGAAGAAGAGAAAGTTGCCAAAGGAAATTAATTACGGTCTTAAAAAAAATTTGCATTCAAGAAAGACTGCTACCTAACTACACTGATATATATATATATATATATATATATATATATATATATATATATATATATATATATATATATATATATATATATATATATATATATATATATATATCGTAATAAAATTAGAGAAGCAAAGAAAGAAAAGAGTGAATTAATGCTCAGCTGGACCTGGTCTTCTTTAATAAATCATTCATAATAAGAGAAACTCCTACTTAACTTTCGCGAATATCTTCTTATGCCATTATGAACAACTTTGGCTCGATAACTGTCCCATTGAATATAAACCTATCTATTACATACTTACATTCTATCTTAAATACTTGAACTCTAGATTGTAGAGATATACGAGTTAGCGAGGCAGTTAAGAAGTTGCGAGTGTGTATATATATATATATATATATATATATATATATATATATATATATATATATATATATATATATATATATATATATATATAATATATAATATATATAATATATATATATATATATATATATATACATATATATATATATATATATATATATATATATATATATATATATATATATATATATATATATATATATATATATATATATATATATATCGAGGTCTTGCTCATGGCGAAGAAAAACAATGAAAGAAAAACAAAACCCACCTGGGTTTCTCTAAGCCACTCTACCCAGTCTCCGATAACATACAAGTACGATAAAAATGATAAATTTAGGAGACAGGTATTCCTGACCTCTGCTCAAAAGGCATGCCCTCCGAGAGTGTATTTATAAACAAACAAGTCAAAATTTCCAACTGTCGATCTCGTATTACGCTCTCTCAGAACGACACAACGCCAAGCACGGCTGAATTGATACCCACTTCTGTCGATTCAAAATGAGATCCAGTTTCCCTAAGTTCAAAATGTCTAGGAAGAGAAATAGCAGACGCCCTAAAGCCAGGGCCCCCTCGGGTCTCCCTCTGCTATCCCCTCCTCCCTCCCATTAACCCGCGGGAATAATTCTAGTATAAAACCGTTCGTCAGGAGAAAAAGAGGACAATTTTCGTTTCGTCACGACATCGATAAGAACTTGCCGGGATAGCATTCCCCCAGCAACTTAAGAAGGACATTCATTTTGGGGGCGCAATACCTGATTGCCACAAATATAATCTGCACAGTTCGATTACCAAAAATCGTCAAGTGATTTTACCTCCAAGTACCGTCTGCACATTCCATCGAAGTCCCCCACCCCATTGTCCCCTACGCCAAGGGGCTGGCTCCTGCTATTTATACCTTAGCTTTTCTCAATTGAAGCAGATCCAAATTATCTTCGCGAGGCATCAAACCGATCCGGTCTTCCTTGTGCACCTAGGAAATCTCTGCCCGAAAACCCCTTATTGTCCAGAAGAGGACAATATCCCTTGAGTGCCAAGGTTTGTGCCCTTCGAGACGCCAAGTCAACAAGGCCCCCCTGAAGTTCAGAAAGAGAACAACGTTGGAACAGCCATTGTTCTTTGAGCCCGTTCGACAAGAAACGGTTTCTCCCCCCGCCTCCTCTCCCCTGTTGTTCAGAAAGAGAACCACATTAGAACAGCCATTGTTCTTCAAGCCCGTTCGTCAAGAAACGGTTCTCGTTCCCAAGACATCACGTCAGGATAATTTAATTCCCCCTTTTTTAACGTTCTTCAAGAGAACGCTTGGTTCTACAATAACCTCCATTGTTCATCTAGAACATCTCCGATATCCTGTCACAAGGATCGCTCGTACTTCCGAGCCCCACTTCGCTCTCACTCCTCCAAGACAGTCCTTCCCCCTCGTTAAGGACAACCCCCCGAAGAACCCCTTCTCCTGGAAATCGCCAGTTGGACCAAAGATTCTTTCCCATCCCCTTCCTCTGCACGAAACCTTGTAATTACGTAAGCTAAGCATTACCTATAATCATTTAACCTTTAGTCAACGCAACTCTGTGCTTTAAACGGTTTAGCGAACCATTCCCCTTTTTGTTTATTTGCCGTTTTAAATCTCCAAATCTTAATCCTAAGATTAGTTAGATATTCCCATGACCTTTTTTATTTCCTGTGTTTTTCCCATTTTTAATCCCCGTTTATGTAAAAAAATTCCGGGTGTTGTTTGATAGTTTAATTAATAAAACTCTATTTTATTAAAGTCAGCCATATTATTTATCCTTGTGCTCCGTTCCACTTCTTAAGTATATTGAAGATAAATAAGCCTCTCCAGGCCTCCCCCCCTCCTTTTTGAACTAACCTCGGTCATCAGATTACCACGCATTCGAAATATAGAATAATCCCCTCAACGAATAGTTATATATAGTATATCGTCGGGAGCCTATTCTACGACAAACAAAGTTTGAAACTTCAGTCTATAAGAAGCCTACATTTACAGGTTTAAGCACAAGCTTCTTTAGTTTCTTGCCAGAAAACCTTAAGTTATCCTCTACAAGTACTATTATTCATCGAGCCTACAATATATGTTCTTCATATAGAGTGCTTCATTTATAATTCTCTTTTCTAAAAACTTTCTTTAACATTAATGGCTACCCTGACTCATTAGTGTAAAACCATATTAAAAAGTTCCTTAATCATCATCACTAACTCTATAATTTAAGAAGGGGATTTTTTTTAGTATTTGAATAATAATTTCATCTTAGTTTGGTTATGACTTATGTTTTTTATCAAAGTTATTTCTAATAATTCTTTTATAATATCAAAAAACAATATGGTGAAGTTCAGAAATAAATATAAATATCGAAATTTTGTGAAATTTTTAAAACCCAAAGAATTACAAATGGTGAAGTTCAGAAAATTTATTTTTATATATCTTCTTCTATAACTATATTTTAGCAACGTGATATTTTGAAAGGGAGGGAAATAGTTTAGAGTTACTTTTTAAAATTATTATAATTAGCGAAGTTCAGAAAATTGCTAAAAATTTAACCATGGCTACTTTTTTTTAGATTTTAAATTTTAATTTTAGTAGCGAAGCGGAAGCTCCCTCTGTAGGGAGGATGTGGTGAAGCCATTGCCTGGTGCTCTCTATCAATCATTATTCAGATAATTTCTGACATTTGCATATTTTTTTAAATTAATAAATAATTTTATATGTCCCATTACCATACTTGTAAGAGCTAAGTGGCGAAATTATTGGTTCACTGAGATGAAATAGGCCAAATAGAGTAGAATCGTTAGTTTTTTCGTAAAGATCTGCAGTGCTTGAAAATTTGGGGGGTTTTAAGAAGGAATTTTACAGGTGAGAATTTGTTTTAGTTCCTAGGTCAGGATACATTACGAATATATTTAAGGAAAATATATTCCATTTTGATAAGGATGGTGGCGAAGAAATCCTGGTCCTTATTAAGAGAGAGAGGGTCAAATTAGAGTTGGGATAAGTGTTTCGAGAAACCAGACTCCCCCTCTTATAAAAATAATAGGAGCGCACTGTTCAAGAAACATGCTTCCCTTCCGAGTTAATTGTGCGAATTGCAAAACAAATGAAAACTAGATGTTATTTAGGTCGCTTCGATTCATCTTTGACCAAAGTAGGTAGAGACTAGAGTGAGGAGAATTCTACCCGTGGCTATGAAGGGTTACATTATTTATTTTCGCTACGTCATATGTGTAATGAGAATACCAATGTTACACCTTTTGAACTAATATAGGAATTACAGATTCAGAAAAAGAGTTCGCACCTAGTGCTGAAACTTGGCAGCAGAATGTGGACTGTTTATAGATTTATCTAAAAGCAGCATCAAAGGGGTTATTCTTCCTAATTATAATAAATATACATCGATGCATGTGACTCATTTTGCACATTTAAAACAAACATACCAGAATTTGGCAAATGTTCTTAAGGAAATTTACTATAATGAACACTGCTGACTCATATTTGGTGACAGGTTTCTGTGCATCTTACTGGACAGCATTCAGGATATACAAATTTCCCATGTTACATATATTTGTTAGTGAGAGAGCAGAGTCAAGGATTTGCATTGCGTTCGGAAGGAATGACCAAACAGGAAAAGTATACAGTTTGGTACAAAAAACATCATCAAAACTAGCTTGGTGAATCCAGTAAAGTGTTGCCACCACTGCCTCATATTAAGCTTGGTTCTATGAAGGAGCTTGTTAAAGCCATATCAAGAATTATTTTATGTATCAAAAATATTCTGGTTTCTCTGAAGTTAAATTGAAATAGGGCAATGAGTAACAAATAACCTGGAAAAGGAGGTTTGGGTATCAATCAAGGAATTAATACCTAAGGTAGGATCCATATTACATAGAGGATACATCAATTATATATAAGGATCCAAATTATATATATATTATGAGAATTATGTTAATGAACTTTAAGGAGTTGGGTTACATTAGTCTCAAACTTCACTTTTTGGATTCGGATTTGTAATTTTGACCCGCAAATCTTGGAGCGTTGAGTGAAGAACAGGATGAAAGATTTCCTCAGGATACCAAAGACGGATAGATGGTTCCAGGGATGTTAGGATATCAGTATGATGGATGACTACTGATAGATGATTCAAAGAAACACAACATAAAGAGTGTACAACGAAGTAATGGAATATATAATGTTTGCTTTATGTTTTAAAAATGACTAAAAAGATTTCATACAAAATTAATTTAGAACAATTTTATTTATTACTAAGAATTGAAACAATTTTTAATTAATTCAATTTTGCAGATCTATGTTATAGTATATTGAGTCTAAATTTTCTGATTTTCTTTGTGTTTAAAAGTACATTTAGAAATACTAATTAATTTCATTGTAGTTGAATTTGTTTAAGTTAAGGTATTTTGGGTACTCAACTCAGGCCACTTGCAAAAGTACAGCTTGATGTCAATGAATCCTTTTCTCGCCACTTAAAAACATAAGTGTTTTAATCTTAGCATTAAAGGATGTTTGAACGAAATAAAAATAAAAGGTTTTTGGTAGTGGTTTTTACCACAGATCTTCACTTTTTTACTAGTGATTTTACCAAGATTCTGCATTATTTTTTCAAGCGATATTACCACCAATCTACATTCTTTTGCAAGCGATCTGCACTCCTTCGGTAGCAATTTTTATAACAGATAGGAATGCTTTTTCAAGCCACTTTATCACCGATCGGAATTCTTTTGCAAGCGTTTAACATGCGATATCTGCACTCTTTTGGAAACTTTTTCCATGCAATTTGTAATCTTTTGCTACCAATTTTACCACCGATTTGCGTGTTTTTGCAAGCTCTTACCACCAATCTACATTCTTTTGCAAGCCATATGTACTATGAGGAAACCCGACGTGGAATCTCTTGAGCAGACGGAACTTCCATGTGCAGCAGACGGCCCGGTTAGGCCTAAATTGGTAAGTCTAACCCCCCCCCCCTCCTTTCACAAGCGGTAGCCTCAAACCGCGTCCCCAACGATTCACCTTTACGCGGACTAGAATAGCCTCTACAAGAAGATTTGAGGCCATTCGAGAGTAGAGCTGTTTCTTGCTAACCCCCCTCGGGGAGAACCTCGAACATAAATAGAGTTCGACTCTCATGAGGAGACACAGAGTTGAGAAGTCTCGCCCAGACCCCAGAAGATTTCCCATGGTCCCAAGTCAAGTGCTAGCAACAAAGCAAAGTGACAGCTGGACTATTTTGTGTATTTGGAATTAACCCCAGCCACGAGGTAATTCCACTGAACGATCACCCCCGAGTGATTTTCCCGACTTCTCCCATCAACTCCTGTCGAAGCCCTCCTCATTTCGGGTAGCCGAAATACTCTCCCTTGGACTGGAAGTTACCTTCCCCCCCTTGTTTTGGGAGAACCGTCATCACTCCAGCCTCCCGCTCAGAAGTTCAGAACGGCCTCACCTCTCGTGCAAAAGACATCCGTAAGCCAACCCCTCTCCCCCCTTCAGTAACTCAATTGAGTTAATTCCCCCATCCCATTTGAATAGTCTCCTCCTGTAATACCTTAAGTTCAAACTTCATAGTCTCTTTTATAACTACAATTCCCCCTTTCATTTACTGATGTGATTTTGCCCGTTAATTCTCTGAGGTAATTTTACCCATCGATTCTCTCATTATTTTTGTGTAAATAAAATTATATTTTTATACAGGCCTCTTTAAATAAACTTGAGCTTTGCCATTGCCCATAATTTACCTGACCTCATTGCACTCTCTCGCTACTCAGCCCGTCTAAACTCGTGGTTTTCCGTCCCTTTTGTCGGTTCGCTTTCAAGTTATTGGTCCCTTCCTCATAGATATAATATGGTATTGATATAATGTAATGTCATACCACGACATGTACTCTTTTGGTACAAATTTTGATCACCGATTTGAATTCTTTGTCAAGTCATTTTGCCACCGATCTCTATTCTTATGCAACCATTTTACATGCAATATGTACGCTTTTGTTTGTAACCAATTTGACCACAAATGTACACTATTTTGCAATATTTTTACATGCGATCTGCATTCTTTAGCAAGCTTTTTACATGCGATCTGCATATTTTGCAAGTAATTTTACCATAAATTTGCATTCTTTTGCAAAGT
Source organism: Ceratothoa steindachneri (assembly GCA_963969495.1). Classification (NCBI taxonomy): domain Eukaryota; kingdom Metazoa; phylum Arthropoda; class Malacostraca; order Isopoda; family Cymothoidae; genus Ceratothoa; species Ceratothoa steindachneri. The sequence goes on from OZ018329.1 coordinate 89,954,055, forward strand.
TTTACCACCGATCTACATTCTTTTGCAAGCAATCTGCACTATTTTGATACCGTTTTTTATCATCGATATCTGAATTCTTGTTCAAGTGATTTTCTTTTGCAAGCGATTTACTTGCGGTATGTACTTTTTGTTCGCTATTTTACCACCGATTTTTATTCTTTTTCAATCTTTTTACTTGTAATATTCACTCCTTTGTTTGAAATTTTACTTTTGATTTGCATTATTTTGCAAACGATGTTACGACCAATCTATATAGTTTTGTAACGATTTGACCACGCGATATACACTCTTTTGTTAGCGATTTTATTACCGATTGGCATTCTTTTTACATGCGATCTTCACGTTTTGTTATCAGTTTTACCAACCATCTACATTCTTTTGCAGGTGATTTTTACCACCAATATACATATTTCTGCAACTGATAGGCACTATTTTGGTAGCAATTTTACAATAACTGCCTTCTTTTTCGAGCGTTTTAAATGCGACCTAGATTATTTATTTAGTGATTTTCCCCTATATCTTAATTCTTTTGCAAGCCATTTTACTACTGATCAGAATTCTTTTGCAATTATTTTTACATGCGATCTGAATTATTTTGCAATTGGTTTTACATGCACTCTAAATTCTTTTGCAAATGGTTTTACATGCGATCTGTTGTCTTTTGGTAGAGATTTTACCACCGATCTTCATTATTTTGCAACCGATCAAACCTCCGATCTGCACTTTTTCTGTCTTTTTGCTCTCATTTGAGACCCAGAGCTTAACGTGGAGTCCGAACCAATGACCGCAGAGTATTTGGCAGCAAATTCAACCCGATTTGGTAATCAATCTGGTGACTAACCACACACAATGTGGCTTAATTTTGCCGAAGCTAGAAACAGAGTTTCCACTCCACTCAGCCATAGCTCAAAAATAGAAGATAACGAGAATAAGAGGATATGATATTTTAAGAGGCATGAATAGTGGGGAAGAAAAGATGATAAAGACTGGTGTCAAATATATGTGAACAGAATTCGACCTAGAAATCACATTTAAACTCTCTAAACACATAATGAGTGAATACACCCAATTTACCGCCTTGGACCAGTCAGCAGCTCATTGACATCTGCTGTGTCATCGTCATTTCACTCTCGATCGATCGCTATTTTGACAAAGGAAATTTGCTAGCTTCCTTTTTTATTGCTCTAGGCAAAGTTTTGAGAATAATTAATATTTTTCTCATTCGTTTTTAAAATTTAAGCGATAGAATTAATCATTCTAATATTGAAATTATTTTTAGGTTTATTAAAAAGTGAGTATTTAAAAAATAATAAGAAAAAACAATGCATTCCTTCGCTGAGTCTAGCGCTCGAGTCCTGTTCCTGTAGGAGGAGGTGAGTTTCAGTACCTGGAGCCTTTTTATTCCATCGAAAGGGTAAAATGATGACAAATTTAGATTAAATTAATAATTTTGTTTAACTATTATTATCTATTTTGTAATATATTTTTTTTTAAATAATTGTTTGAAGCTTTTTCAATTCCAGAAATGGTTGCTTCCAATGAAATGGATGCAGCTATTGTTGTTTCAAATGAGCACCAAGATCCCCTCTAGGTAAGGCCCTAGCTCAAACATCGGGTTTCCTCCAGTGCAAAGCTTACTCATGATTGCAAAGAAGCAGGTGTGAAAGTTTTCGCGCTCAGAGTGAGGGACAAACTTTTCGAAAAGGATGGGATCCACTTTTTTAGGAAGTATAAATAATGGACTGTTGAAGAAGACTGGGAATGAAGCTCCCATCCGCTTGTTTGGAGCTTTAGGAAGATCCCTCGTTCGGAGGAGAAAAAGAGATCGCTTTCATTAGTCCAATGTTTAGGGCTACTTCTCATCTACCGGAACTGGAGACTAACAATTTTGCCCAGGAATACTGCCAGGAACGCAAAATAGTAAAAAAAAACGGGTTTCATCATTACCTTTGTACTTTTCATCATGATTGTGGATTCTGTCACAAAGCATGAGTAATAACAAAGTTTTGGGATGAAAATAATATTAAACTTTTGGGTCCTTTGCCCAGGAGTTCGCCAGATTTGAAGCCAATAGAGAATTTGTGGGCGATAATTAACCTGGCGGTTGATAAACAGAAGCCATCCAATTGTGAGCAGTTGCGGGCACTTATTGAACAAAGATGGAGCACTATCAGTCGATATCATCACGAATATGGTCTACATCATGCCTGAACGAATAGAATTAGACGTGAAGAACAAGGGACACCAATGTAAATATTATCTGTGCTCATCATTGAATATATTTATTAAAATGTGTTTGGCTCTAAATTTGTTTATATTTCACCTTTCAATTATTATACTAACATACTAAAATAAAATGCAATGTTTGATTAGTTATATTAATTTCCTTATATGAAAAATTATAGTAGTCTCAAGACTTTTGGTCATGACTGAAGATACTTCATTACATTTCCTACAACTACTGTAACTTCGCTAGCTCAATGACGCCGCCTCTAATCTTTCCTTTCAAAATCCTAACCTCTTTTATATCTTGATGTTTTTTAAAAAAAATAAAGACATGTGGATTCTATGGATCCGTCATCGTATGGAGCAGCAGAGATTAAAAACTTCTATCCGTAGGTCAACAACTGAAATCCAATTTGGAATACTAGACGACCTTTAGAAAATGATGTAGTATTTTGAGTATCTATCGAAAGGGTGTTATCCCAAAAGTGAATTATCTTGAAACTCCTAAAATGATGCCCTTCAAAAAGGAAACCGCATTGAGCAACACTCGTTACGGAAAACCAAGTAATTCTCTTCAATTGAAAAAGTGAACCTCCATATACATATTTCCAAGACCAGATACGGTGCAGTCAAGAATTCCGACATGTTTGGAGTTACTAACCATTTATTAAATATAAGGTCGTCGAGAAATTGATCGTTTAGTTATGAAAGAGAGATAAGTTTGAATCAGTGATGCACTATATTTATTAAATAAACAAAGTAACCCTTTTGGGCAGTACTATTAAAGGTAGGAGTTCGAGTGCACACACACTCATGAGCACATTCAAGCACGTACACACGTAGATGACCTCGCACCCCGAGTCTACACCCCCCCTTACTGGTTTCTCGCTAAAATGACTAGGTCTCCCCCACACCCCACACCACCACACCCCTGATCTGTTTCTAATGGGCCCTTCCCCCTTATTTGTTTGTCACCAAATGTTTCCCAACCCTGTCCCCACTCCCCTCACCCCCACCCCATCTGTAGAGATATAAAAACCCATTCCAAACCTTGCTCATTATCATTATAATTCATAGTTTGCTGGGAAGAAGCCTTTTTTTCCTCTTTGTTCAGCTGACCGAAAATTAAAGTTTTTAACTAAGTGTAAGAATAGGGAACCATTAACAGAAGATGAATATAGTTCATGTGGTGAGATATGCGACTTTCTTCAACATTTTACCGTATGTCAGTTGACATCTTCGTTCACAGAGTCAGTCATTTTCTTTCTGTAACTTGTTTTAAAAAAGTCAAGGTTGTTATAATGATTTAGTTTACATTTAAATTTAAATATGCATACATTTTTCAACAGATTAATAAATCGAAAAATAACATTTAATTTGTACCTACCAGTTTACATAATGACATATAATATATAGAATTTTTTAGATAAGCTACACAATTGCATATTTTCCAAATAACAATTAATATTTGTGAGTGTACAATATCAATTTTCTTTACATTCTACAAGTATTCCTTACTACGATTTCTTCGTTTCTTTGATCATTATAAGAATCAAATTGTTCAATAAAAGATCGATATGATTTACCGATTACCATATGCTGAATGAAATAGACACAAAACAAGCCGCATGAGTGAAAAGTAACTCTGAGCTCTGAATGGATTGACGATAATAATTTTATTCATTTTTACTAAGTTTTTACGAATCTCAACTTCGTTCTGGAACCCTAGACATAGGCTGTCAAAGTAATAAAAAATTTGTTGTCAAGAAAGAAGGCTATCCAAAGCGATCCAGGTCGATGGCTGTTGTTTAGATTAATGATATAAGCTGCTAACAGTATTCGAGGTTGACATAGCTGAGTATCTCTCGCAAAACAGCCATGAAAAACTCGATTTGTAGTTTTAATTCGATACAATAATTCTTCTATTTCTATTACATTCATTTTATTGAGAATAAACTAGTACGTTTCTAGACTTATCTATCTCCCTAACAGACTAGAATTCTGCATATATAACAAAGGAGACCAAATCTATTAATGGAGATCTAAACTGTAACTGTATTGATAATGTGCCAAGTTGACTGGCAAACCAGAGAACCCTGTGGCGAGAACGCACTACTCCTGGAGTTCGCGAACAACGAGTTCCTGACTCATTGGGTGAGAGAACCAACGAGAGGAGACAATATCCTCGACTTGGTTTTCACCTCTGAGGATGACATCGTTGAGGACCTCTCTGTTGGCGAAGAGTTCGGTGATAGTGACCACCGACTAATTAGATTTGTAGTCAAAGTCCCGAAGGCAGGGCCTGCAACTAGTAAATCGAGGAAACTTGATTTGAGAAGAGCAGACTTTGCAGGTCTTCATGCTTAGGGAGAAGAGAATTGTGTACCGGCAATCGAAGATCTCGGGTGACTTTGACGCATACCGGAGGCTATCCAGGAGAGTGAAGTCCAGCATAAGGTTGGCCAAGCGGTCTGAGGAACTCAGAGTGACGAGACTTTGTAAAGAGAATCCGTCGAACGATTGGCCTTTTGAGGAATGAGGAGGGGACATTAAAACACTCAGCTGCAGAAAATGCTAACCTCCTCAACGACTACTTTGCTTCAGTGTTTACTGAAGAGTGTGGTCCCATCCCCCAGCCAACGGATTCCTAATCGGGGGAAAAGCTGGAGGATATGGACCTCACCGAAGGAGAAATCAAAAAGAAGATCAGTGACCTAATAACGAATAAGTCACCTGGCCCGGATAGGTTTCTACCTAAAGTGTTGAAAGAAGTGCGCGATCAAGTGTCACGACACCTGAGCGCAATCTTCAACATGTCAATCCGGACCGAATGCGTTCCTAGAGACTGGCGTGAAGCGGAGGTGACTCCTATCTTCAAAAAAGGAGACCGTAGCCAACCATCGAACTACCAACCTATCAGTCTGACTTCGATAGTTGGTAAACTCATAGAAAGCATGATGGTGGACAAAATGACGTCGCATTTAGAGTCAAACCTCCTACTGAGGAGTTCCCAGCACGGCTTCCGAAGGCAACGGTCATGCCTGACGAACTTTGTGGAATTCTTCCACTTCGTCTTCAGTGAGCACGATCGGGACAAGGCGGTGGATGTGGTCTACTTAGACTTTCAGAAAGCCTTTGATAAGACACTACACCGTTGCCTTCTCCGGAAAGTGCGAGCGCTAGGCATAGACGGAAAAGTAGCCGGCTGGATAGAGAACTGGCTAAGTGGCAGACAGCAACGGGTGGTGGTGAATGGACTGCTTCTGAGTGGGTGCTCGTTAATTGGGGGGTGCCTCAAGGTTCTGTCCTGAGACCACTACTATTCATCATCTACGTCAACGACATGGACGGTGACATGGTTGCCAAGATTTCTAAATTTGCCGACGATACCAAGCTTGGTATGAACGTTGCAAAGGAGTGAAATACTGCCCGCCTGCAGGATGATCTTCGGAAGATTGGGGAGTGGTCTGATACGTGGCAAATGCCTTTTAACGTGAACAAATGCAAAGTGATGCATATCGGCCACCAAAACTCCCAATCTCAGTATATCCTTAAGGGCACTGCTATTGAATCCACCAACACTGAGAAGGACTTGGGTGTAACAATCACTAGTGACCTCAAGTTCTCAAAACAGTGCATTGAGGTGGAGAAAAAAGCCTAAAGGATGCTAGGCTACATAAAGCGTCAGTTTGGATATCGGAACAAGGAGATAGTACTGTGTTTGTACAACTCACTTGTCCGACCGCACCTGGAGTATGCCGTACAATTTTGGAGTCCTTCATTTCGAAAGGACATCGCGAGATTGGAACTCATGGAAGCCAGGGCAACCAAACTGATTCCCTCTATCAGACATAAAAGTTATGAAGATAGATTAAGGGAATTAGATCTGTTCTCGTTGGAAACCCGTAGACTACGTGGTCAGCTCATCGAAGTTTTCTAAATACTTCGAGGGTTCCACAATGTTGACTACAGGAATATTTTGTACTTGCCGAGAGCAGAACAAGAAATCACGGCTTTAAACTTGAACTGAAGGGTTACAACCGCAATCTGTGTGGAAAACATTTCACGTACAGTATCTGCGGTAGTTGGAACGCACTTCCAGTGGAAGTTGTCAACAGTGAATCTGTTGATCAGTTCAAGTCAAGACTAGACAGGGTCTTGAAAAGTGGCCGTTTAAGGACGTAAAGCATTTGAGCAGAGATGTGCCCGCTCGACTGCTAGTCTAAAGGTACTCTCATTGAATGGACCGTAAAGTCTTCTAGGATACTTTCTTTCCTTGGTACTCCTTGTTACTCCAAGACAAGTGATATTCTTGCCCTGATTTAGGTTACTATATTTAATATTATATATTTTTAGAAATTGTTCATATGTAAGTCCGATACTCTTCACACATCCAATACACCTTATTCTGTTATATAACGAGTAAAAAGCCCTTGACGCAACCTGACCTACATCGTTCGAATAGTCCAATTCAAATATTCTTTCAACTTCATTCCCATTTATAGAGATAATGACGCGATTCACTTTATAAGGTTTAAATTCAAAAGGTGATGCATCATAGCTACCAGAAAATGCCGAATGGTCAACCATACCAATTACCATCCTCGTAGGTATTCCCATGAAGATATTATTCACACTCTTCATTGATATTCCACTCACAATTGTAAATTTCGCATACAAACTTGTGTTATATGGTACTTAGCGTTTGAGGTAAGCAACCTATTTTCCATCTCCAGAGGAGTTGATGCTGAAAGGCGGACTTTTCTAAGATAAAGGCAACTCTCTAATAATTCTATTTGAGCTTCCAAACCGGTCTGGTTTCTATACATACGTGCTGATGAAGAGGTCGAAGAAGTCGATGGTCAAGAAATGGAATGCCACGTATGACATTGAAACCTATAAAAAAGTGGGATCATTCATACTTTTTCCTTATACATATATTGGTTATGCAGATAATCTGTGAACTCTGTTTTGATAATAAGAATGAAACATATGATAAATGTAAATAAGAACTGTGGTCCACGAACAAGGATTTTTGAAAGAGATGGTGAAAACTCCCCTTGTAAACCCTTTATAGAAGAATTAATACGAATTCGAGGATCGAGAGAAAATGTGAAAATATATGTGATGGCACATAACAATGCCAAATTGGAAGGCCAATTCATCTATGAAGAGCTGCTTCAATATTTTAATCTTAAACTCTTTACTTCGAATCCAATGAAGCGGGGACGAAAAATCTTTAAGATAGAGCTCGGGCAGGACACAATTTTTAAGGATACACTCCTATTCATGCCATCATCGTTGAAATAAAAGCCCCAAACAATGGGAATCCCCCAAATAGAAAGGATTATTTTCCTTACGATTTTCTTTCAGAGGAAACTTTGAATTATACTGGACCGGTTCCTTAATAAAGCTATTTTAACTATGAGGAAATAAAAAATGAGGAAAAATTATTCTTTGACAGTAATTTTCATCTGAATTTACAGGAAGAAGAATACAATATACGTAGAAAGTGTATTTAGTATTGCATTCAAGATGTTTCTATCCTTCGCCCGTGTTTTGAGAAGTTTAGGTGTTCTTTTATCTGAAGATTTAACATTGATCCTATGCATTATTGCATCACAATGGCCTCATTGTGTTACAAGGTGTATAAAGATGTCTTCTTACCATAAAATTCGATTGCAATAATCGACGGGAAGAAACCAAAGGCTTTTTCTTATAAGGATATACGCTAGCTTATGTTTGAAGAACATGCTAGAGGAATCCCGATTTTCCATGCAAGAAACGGTGGTGAGCGAAGCCTTTCTGTTGCTGGAGGAGAGTATTTTTCCCTGAGGGGTTTTCCCTTGTTTCTCTTTCATGGATGCTATTGGCATGGGTGTCAGAAAGAGAACTGTAATCTCAAACAATATGTTTCCATTGGTGTACGTGGATCGTTAGACTGCTACTACCACAAAATAGAGAGTGATCAAATTCTCGGTGGAAAATACAAGGTTATCATTCTCTGAGAGTGTGAATTTGAAACCATGATGCCAACCATTCTAGGAGGACGTGAGACAGTTAATAGAATCTCCACCGATGTATTAAATGGTGTATTGAATGTGGGGAGTGAACTTTTTGGTGGCAGATGTAACCCATTTATATTATACTACCCGCCAACCGAAGGTGTGAAAATCAATTACGCCGATTTTTGCTCCATACACGAGTATCCGTACTGCATGGAAAAATAATCCATATCCCGTAGAATCACCTCGAGACGTTGCGTATCTGTGCGAGAAATTCCGTCTATTCAAGAATTCACCGATTGTGTGAATGAGACATATTTCGGTATCGTGAAAGTAAATGTTCTCCCTCCTCATTATCTGTATATTCAAGTTTTCTCGCTCTGCACCACATGCGTCCAGCAAAACTCACGCGAGTGCGATCACTAATAAGTGTGTGTGTGTGTGTGTGTGTGTGTGTATGTATGATCGTGTATGTGTGTGCAGACTCTGATTCCTTCGAAAAATGTCACTGACCTAAGGGGGTAGACTCGGAGTGCAGGGCCATGTACGTGTGTACGTGTTGGAATGTGCTCATGAGTGTGTGCTCCAAAATGCAGTTTATAGTTTATACAATTTATTTGAAGGCATTTTCTTCGCCTTAGTTTTGTAAGCGTGTTTATTTTTTGCTAAAAAGTTATCAAATTACGTATAGCGTGAAGGCTTAATGTGCGTGAGGAGGAGTAATAACGTGAAGAAGAATAGGACCTCTTTGGGTGAACATTAGATCTTGCGATGCATTGCATCCAGTTCTTGCTAATATTTGTGAGTTGTGATTGTTTTTTCCGGATTCAAAAACATTGTAGCGAATAATGCCAGCTGCTTTCCATCATGATTTTTATTTTTGAAAATTGTTTATATTGCCATTTTCTCTTACCCATTGTGGAAATGGTTACATACTGTTGATCAGAATCCGCTTCTCATCAGGCCACTACCTCTTCAAGGATTTCGCATACTCTAACCATTTATCCATGTTATCTCTCCAGTTGGATTCATTTTCTACAAACTCACATAATTTGTGTGCAAGTTTGTCTCACCCATCGTGTTTATTAAGTTGAATTTTAAGGATGGCTTCTATCTATGACCTCTTTCTTATTATTCAAGACTTTTATCACCACGTCGAAGCTTGGGAACCAAATTCTTACTGCCCTTCTAGTAATATATTTCTGTCCTAGTAAGTGCCTGGTCGATGTTGCGTGCAATTTTAAAGTTTTCCGCTCAATTTGCAAAGATGTCTTGTATGCATAATTGTCTATTTGAATCTCAACAGTTATTGATTACATGCGGGGTAAATGAACGACGAGCACGTAGGTATTTACTCCAAGAGGATCAACGCGTAATGGATGAAACTAGAACAATGAACTGTAATTAATGGTGTATTTTCTACAACATTTTTCCATTTTATTAGTTTGAATAAAACGAAGCAAAATTCTTTGAGAAAACAAGGATTATTATGAAAATAATTTTGAGCTACCAACGCAACTCTCCCTACTTAAACAACGAATGAGGCCTAGGCAAGCCTAGTTAGGCTTTCATTACTCTGTTGTAAGAGTTTTAACCTGTTCGTTCCTTTAAAAATTCGCTTAAATATTTATTTGCTGAAATAGGTATCCTATTTTATATTTTTCCAAAGCGGCACGAACTTTCCAGACGACCCTAATATATCTAGATAATCTACACGATAAATATGTTGATTTATTGAGCATGTTAGCCATTTCGGGGCAACTCATATCCAGGTGCCCTAATTAAAAACCAGGATAAAATGGAACTGAAAGCCAATATAAATACGATTATTAAGTGATCATTACACCGGGGCAAATTTGTATTAAAAGAGATAATGAAAGAAAAAAATGACAATACTCTGTTTGGCTAATCGATCGGGAAAGAAGCAAAGCCTCACTATATAGTTGCTATCATTTTCTTGTTTGTTTAGAACCTTTCTTTGGTACAAGGAAAAGCCACTTAGGGATATTCGGATAAATGAAAGAGTAATGTGTTGTAATTTGGCAGATAAATATTTTGTCCGGTCTCGCTGGGATTGAACTCGAGTAAGAATAGGCGCGAAAATTGAGTTCCTTATTCATTAGGTCACGGGCAAGAAAGGTAAAGGGAAGGAATTGAACTTTTAAACTCTTCAACAGTTTTAATGTTAGAATCTATTTGGAAGGAACGCTCGAACCAAGAAGCTAGGAGCTGCTACGTGTGCTCAGACTCGAGCGGATGTTACAAAGGAGTTTTTTGCTCTTTAAAAATTGTAAATTTTTAGAAGGGATTGAAGCATCAGGATGACCAATTTAAAAGGGTAAATATTACATAAATTATGGATGAGCTTTGGAAAACCTGTTTTTCTGACTACGACATTTTATGAGCTATGGTCACTCGTAAAAATAATCTTCTTAGGGCTATTTTTCATAGCGCTTTCGAAACTCAATGAAGCACATTTGTTTTTTTTTCTACTCATTTATTGGTACTCGTCAGTGTGCCATTGAGTGTATTAGTGTCTTTAGGCGGGTACTAGAAACGCTGCCGGTGTTCTTCCCTGTAACGGATGAAACTCATGGTTAACAAAAGGGTGCAGTTGTGACGCCGAAGGTGACAATTTTCGATTCGAATCTTTTCGACAAAGTTATAACAAAACATTTTTGTACATTTTAAGGTCATAAACCTATGGCACACATAATTTTTGGCAATGTAAGTCGGCAATCGTTTTAAAACACCTTATAACTTAATTACCCGGACTCAAAGTGAAATTTACTGTTTGCGCTTTATTAAAAAAAAAATAATGCGATTCCTTCCTTCCAAGCATCAACGTTCCGAGAGAGCTTTTTTATAATTAATAAAAATCATTAATTTATTGGAATATTCTTCCTCAGAAGAACATAAATAAGAACATGAAAGGGTTCAAGAACATTTCCATGGTCATTTGGGCGGTGTTAAATCTGTTACTAGCTTTGAAAGAGAGCCAATTAAGTATACGCGAGTATAATCAGACACTGTAATGATAAAAAGGTAGTGATGAATGATTATCAAAAAATAGTTCTAAAGAGCTAAGTTGTGATTTTATATGTCAAAATCACTAGCCGGAGTTAGAATTACTTTGATGAATTGATGGGCGTGAATTAGTGACGTGAAGATACAAGAAAATGTCTGTATGTTTAAACACTTCCGACGAATGTGTGTCTAAAGGTAGATTAACAACTTCTTGATGTTGTCTCGTTTTGAGGCATCTCAAAAAATGGTCTTGCATTATACACGCTTCGTAGGAGTCATCGGTCCTAGATATTTTCTCCCGAAGCGAGAAGTTGCGGTGATTACATAATCATAGTGGTGCCGGAAAGTTGAATGTAAGATGGCGCCACTCTTCATATATATATATATATATATATATATATATATATATATATATATATATATATATATATATATATATATATATATATATATATATATGCAAATTTTGTTGAAGACCATTGTGTATTTCGTCCTAATTAATTTCCTTTGGCAACTTTCTCTGATTCTATCTTTTTAATTAAATCTTGTAGATGGTAGATCACTTGTCCTGTATTCATCTCTCTTTTAAATGAATGTGTTTGGTAAAAACCAAACTAAATTGCTAAGCTTTTGATCTTATTCGATCATCTTCGGAGCGTTTTGATATGTTCTTGCCTCCTTTACCGATGTAATGAGTGGAGTGAGGATCTGACAGAATGAAAGAAATAAAATGAAATGAAAAGAGAGGTGGGAGACAAAGAACAGCTCTTTCGACCCTCTCTTGCCCCCCTTGGTGCTCATGGAGCGGCCAAGGAGGGAGGGGGGAAGGCCCGGTACTCCTTTATAGACCCCCATAGTCACATTGTCTAGAGTCAAAGTAGGCTCCAAGCACTGTGAGTACGGCGGCTAGAAGTGAGAGGGAGAGGAAGAAGAAGGTTCTAGGATAGGAAAGCGAAGAAAATAGTAGGAGACAAAAGTGGAATCCGAACCACGATGTGTCTCTTGTCTCTAACTATAACAGTTTATCGTGACCCCTGTCTCACGTATCACTGTGAGTCCCGTGTGCGAATATGATAGTAAAAAAAGAATAGATGAAGAAGGCTGAAGAAGTAAGAAGTTTGCAAAGAGATGCTAATTGCCTGGAGATCAGGCTTATCTCTGTCCATTTTAGGTAGTATAGCTAGCGTGATAAAGTTAGAAAGTAGTATTGGTATTTATGAGGCGTTCAAACCATTATTAGTAAATATTCTTACTAAAAACTGGTATAGGTTTCTATCTCTCTATCTATTCTTTCCTATTCCTATCCTAGTTATAATTGACTATATGCTATTCTCTGGTGTCGCTTCTGTTATTTAATTACTCTTAGTCGTCGTCGAGTATTATTCTCTTTCTCTAGGTGTAGATTTCTTCTTTGTCTTCTTCTCCTCCCGCATCTATCTTTGGGAAACTTGGGAATAATCTGTGTGGTCTCCATCCTTCTCTCTGGGCAATTTGGTTGGTTACTTGAACTCCTACTTAATTATGTGTCCTTTCTAAGACTTTCCTTGCTCTTTTTGAAATTATTCTGTTGTGGCTTTATCCTTGCCTCCCTGTGCAGGTCACGTAGCCTTCTTCTTTCTCCTCTTCTAGTGTTTGTTATTAAGCATATGACTTTATTTTGGACTTTTTAGAGTCTTAATAGGTTACTTATCGAGATCGTGTACATCGCAATGGTTGGATAAATAATCGCTGACTGTACTATGGCTTGATAAATGTTTCTCTTGTTTTTCATGTTTAGGTTAACTAACTTGCACAGTAATGCCAGGCCTCTCTTCCCTCGATTTCCCCTCTCAGTTACGTGCTTTTTATAACCTGATTTCGTAATATTAGTCCAAGCACCTTACATTCTTTGCCGTATCTGTAGCGCTGTCCTTCTATATATACATCTGAGATGTTCTTCCTGTACATGGGTACCATTTTAAATTTATCCCTGTTGGTTTTATTTCTCCATTTTTCTTCGTATCTATTAATGCTTCTTATCTCTTCTGCAGTCATCCCAGCTTGCATTGAGACGTTCCTATAGGGGCAAACTATGATTTGAGTCACGTTGTTGGCAAATTGGAGGTTCAAGCAGCCTTCATTTCTTGGTGGTGGTATATCTGCTAAGTAGATTGAATAGAGAGATGGACTCAGACATCCGCCTTGGAGCAAACCAGCAGCGAGGTCGAATATTTCTCCCTGATGTCATCCTATTTTCATATAAGTACGTCTCTCCATTACATAATCACATAAAATCATTTCGATCTTGTTGTTCATTCCTAATCTGGGTATCTTGAGTTGTATACCCCTCTCCGATACTTTGTCGAATGCCTTGGACACGTCCCAACATAAGATGTCTACGCTCATTTATTCTCTCTTTGCTTTCGCTATCTTTTCAAGGATGACCCCAAGGGCCATCTCCGTGCTTCTGTTTTTCCTGAAGCCAAATTGGCAGCTGTTTCTTCCCCATTATCATCCAATACCTTACCGATGAAATCTAGCAGCGAGACGGGGCGGTAGTTACCCACTTGATCTGGGGGTTTTACCGCCCTGGGTATGAATATCATCTTCGCCACTTTCAGTTCATCAGGAAAGTATCCCATGTTCAAGCACGCATTGAAGAAGTTGCTCATTCCCTCCAGTATGTTTGAGGGTGCTTTGGTGAGGGTGCTTTAATCTGGTGAGTCCCGATCTACCTGGGGCTCTGAAAGTAATCAGGGAGAAGTCAACAACATCAAAGTGTATTACAGAAATCAGATGCTCACGGCCTATAAAATACATGAAAAAACATCAAGGAGATTATTAACCATAACATCAAGGTTAAAAATCAAATGGATAAAATTCAACTCATCATATATTATAAAAAAACAAAAGCCAGCAATCTCTTGATGAAAAACAACACCTGCCTAAACTCCTCGAATCTCAAGCCAACCAACATAGTTTACGAGTTCAACTGCCCCGATAAAGACTAAGCTTTATAACAACTCAAAATATATTAGCATGACAAATACTACACTAACGAGACGTTTAACCATGCATTTTCAAAGCGGAGGGCCTAAAAATCATATGGAGAATGCACATAACATTAACTTAACGAGAGATATGCTCGTTGATAACACCATTATTGTAAAGAAAAGAGGTTAATAAAGCTAGGCTGAACATCTTAGAAGCCATATTAGTAAACGAAGATAAGCTGACCATCAACAGTCAAGCGACAAGCTGGAATCGAACATTAAAATTATTTTAAAATTCCACTCACCGGACTGGCCCATTTCCTTTAACGTTATGCTCAACCTAGGTGGAATAAGTACCCCTTAAAGATCGTTTTTTTTTAATTCGACTTTGATAGACATAATTGGGGACGTAAAGCAAAGCAAGTTTGAAGATTAGCCCACTGTGGAACTCTACGGAAGAGACCGCCCGGTTACGAGGCGATGCTGAAAGCTTTGGGGAAGAGTTCGCTCTAATCTCTAAGGGTAGCTTACGGCAAAGACCACATGGGGACATGCAACCGTCCCTGTGTAAGTTGGAAACAGCATCGATATCCAAACCCCAGATGGGGCGGCACCCCGGATAGTGGTAGTTGATTCTATCACCACCCATCATCAAGTCCGCCACACTTCACCCATCTGAGGGGCCTCCTCGGGTCCACCCACCATCATTCATTCCCCCATTTGGCAGTTCACTTTCACGTAGGCTTAGCGACGAAGTAGAGGGAGTCATCAAGAAATCCAAAAACAGAAGATTAAGAAGTAAAGGTGCAACATATTGAGTTAAATCAAGTCGCCCATAACAAAAGTAGTGGGAGGTAAAGTAAACCCAGGGCTGAGGGGCCACTCTCGTGTAGAGATGGCCCAAGACCATGCGACTAGGATATCTCTGCGGGTTGTCGACGGGCAGTCCAAGCCTAGCAGAGAGACCGTATTCGAGGCTGTGTATGGCAAGTTGGGCATTGCCATGGTGAGGCTGCTTGACATAGCCTCGGGGTACATCGCGATCTGAGAAAAAGAGAGAGATATTGAGGACATCACGAAGGAGAAGGCAGTTGGGGTCCTACGAGGCATCAGGCTGCAGCCAGCAGTACCACCGCATATCCTTGCCCACAGGAGCGTGGTGTGCCGTCGAATCAACCCGTGGATTGGCCAACACTCCGCGGAAGAAATAAGTGTGGAAATCCTGCTTTGGCAAGCCCGAGCCAAGGTAGCCGAAGTAATAAAGTTTAAGAACAGAAGGGATGGTGGCAAGTACACCCATGTGTTCAAAGTGGTCTTCGTGGAGACGACCATGGCTCAAAAGGCAAAAGAACAAGGCCTTCTCATGTTTAATGCCAAAATTAGCAGGGAGCAAGTTGAGAAAGGAGAATATACTCCTGTCCAATTCTGCTTCAAATGCTATAAGATGGAGTCACACGCCACCAAGGACTGCAAAGAGCCTCAAGAGACGTGCTCTAAATGCAGCGAGAAGGGGCGGATCTGTAAAAGCAACACAGAGAAGTGCATGAGCTGCGGCCAGGGACATATGACTATGGCCATGTCATGTCCCGCAAAGAAGGAGATAATGATAAATAAGCAGGATGCCAAGAAAAGTGAAGAAACAAACGCGTAGGGCAAACACGTCTTACGCCCAAGCAGCAAAGGCAGCCCTCTCAGAGGTGGACACCAAAAAACACTTACCTCAAAATACATAATGACAACTCCACAAAAATCATGACGTGCATCCTTCACGCGCACGTTATGAACCTAACTCGCCCGGGCACGTTCGCGACAGAGTTAAACCAGATGCTAGCAAAGAATGGGATGGAACAGATGTGGTTCCCGGACAACCCCCCTTTCGGAGATGTAATGCTTCTACAGATGGTTCCAAAACAACAGCCAGCAGAGCAAGACAATACTAATAAAGTCGCAAACAAAAAGGAAAATAAACAAGCAGTCGAGGCAAAAACTCCTGTGCCTAGACAGAACCAGACAACCACGTAGGAAAAGAACAATACGGACACCAATAGTTCCTCGGAATCATCAGATTCCTCAGACTCCGAGGCAACACAATCCCAGGAAACCAAGGGAAAGAAGAAGAAAAATAAAAGATTGCGGGCAGACAACATTAACTTGAAAATTTACGCCTGCGATCAATTCCCCTTTCCCGAGGAAATGGAAGCCAGGAGTATTTTCCAAGGTATAAGATCTAAAATATACAAATGGGAGTACGACTATGAAGTCGAACATGAAAGAGTGGAAGAGGCTCTGCTCGCACAGAATGTGACCCTACATCACAGAACCTGCGAGCAGATCTCGAACGCTGAGTTTAGGAAAAAGAAAAGTGGGAGAAAGAAGAACTTCACCCAGAAACACTAAACAACCAAAGATGGAGAGAGTAAACAACAGAATGAGGATTCTGACACTCAACGTGAATGGATGGGAGGAGAAAGCCACGGCATATGGAAACATATTCCGAGTGCTTGACCCCGACATCATTCTTATAACGGAGCACGGTATCGACACAGCAGCTGGTTGAATCAAAATACCAGGCTACAGAGTAGTCATGAAGAATCATTCCCAGGAAAGGTTCGATGGTGCTGCAATAGCTGTCAAGAGGAACATCTCCTTTAAACAACTACCAGAACTCGATGAGTCCTTTGTGGCGGTCGAGCTGCATACACTGGTAGGAGACCTCGTGATAGCCGCAGCCTATCAGGCCCCTCTCCGAGCCTATCTCCCGTTAAATATATTTTACACACTGTTCGGGCACCGCAGAATGGCATTCTTAGGGGTAAACCTCAATGCCAGATGCCGTGCGGCGGGCTATGGTAGTACCAACGATAGAAGCTGAAACTTGGAACTGATTATGGGAAGGAAAAACAACCAAATAATAGGTCCGGACTTTCCGACCTATATCACTTTCAGATCAGCAACTAAGCCTGATATAATCTTAACAAGTGAAGGCTTCCCATTCAATTACCATAGTAAGCCAGGCCCAACAGTCCCTAGTGATCACATAGCGATACTCACCACAGTATCTCTCGCACTGATCCAGCTCCCAGTCCCTCTCCGGAAAAACTACGCACTGGCCAACTGAGATCGTTAAAAAAGACGACTCAGTCAATATGCGCCAGCTGACATAAGCGCGGCGTCGTTAGAGGAGATAGACAGGGAGCTGGAGAGGATAACAACGTCCATACTAAATGCGGACCGCGAGAGCATACACATAACAGGGTATAAAACGCCTTCTCAGCCCAGATGGACAGAGGAGATAAGAGATATCGCTCGCGTTCACAGAGAAGTGTACGAGGAAATAAGACGGGAGGGTCCCAACCGGGAAAGAAGCTCGCCCCTTTGACGCCTAAGCACAGAGCTTAGAGAGGCTATCACCTCCAAGAGGAGGCAATCTGGAACAACTTGATAGCCAAAGTCGACAGCGAACTTAGCCAGCTAAGTTCTGGCGCCAAGTCAAGAACTTAAAGGGACTTACACCAAGACCAAAGGCTCGGATAAAGGAGAACGGAAACTATATAGAGGACCCAGCGGTTCTGGAAGACAAGTTCAGGAACTTCTGGAAAAACGTTTTCAGGATCACCCCTTGAAGAAAACGACGAGTTCGACGAGGAATTCGAAGGCCAACTGATCGGAATAACTGAATCAGGTATTGCTCAGCACGCACCCACAAAATCGAGTCAACGAAGGCAGGGAGATGGCGGACTACGGCCGTCCCATAACACCAGAAGAGGTCATGGCCACTCTAAGAGCCTTTCAACAAAAGGCCCCAGGCTAAACGAGCATCACCAGGAACAACTTGGTTAATGCCCACAGCAGATCATTCAGCGAATCGTAAACATCTATAACGCTTCCCTGAATAAGGGCTACTTCCCGGAAGGTTTCAAGATTGCTAAGGTAATCTTCATACCCAAGGGAGGTAAACCCCCTGGTCAACTGGTAAATTACAGGCCGATCGCCCTGCTGGAGATTGTTGCTAAAGTCTACGAGAAACTCCTAGCTGACAGGTTTCAAGAACAACTAGCCGAGCTGGGAGCTCACAACCCTCAGGAGCACGGGTTCCGCAAGAGACGAGGAACGGAAACAGCCCTTGCTGGATGTAAAGAAGGACTTCGATAAGGTTTGGCTGAGAGGGTTACAGTTCAAGATCCTCTACCTCCAGCTTAACCCACTCCTGGTAAAAGTCCTTTGCAACTATGTCTCGGATAGGAGAGCCCAATTTGCGATCGAAGGCTGCAAGGGACCCGAATTCGAACTCGAGGCGGGAGTTCCACAAGGCAGCTGTCTCAGCCCTCTGCTGTACCTAGTGTACACAATTGACCTGCCTGCTCCAGTGAGGTACGATTCCATGTATCTGCAATACGCAGATGACATCACCCAAATCGTCCTGAGTCCATTCAAGAACTCTGGAAGTCAGGCGAGGGCGACAGCTCTCGAAATCGACAATATCAACCGAGCAGAAGTGGAAAATTAAGACCAACCGCCAGAAGTTCACCATAATTCCAATGAACCACCGGAAAGTAGACGACGTCATCGTCAACAACGAACTCTATCCGTACACCAACGAGGGAAAAGTCCTGGGCTTACAACTCTTCAAATCCGGATATAAGGCTCAAATAAATACCAGAGTCTCCCTAGCCAAAAGAGAGCTGAGGAAACTTTACCGTTTCCGAAGCCTCAGCGTGTTAAAGAAGAAAAAGCTGTACAATGCCTTGGTACGCTCAGTCCTAGTGTATCCGGCCGTGATCAAGCAGATGGCAAGCTGTACATCTCTCAGAATGATGCAGAGGGTACAGAATAAAGCCACTCTGCTGATTACTGGCACGCAAAGGATCGACCGTATTCGGCAATCGACTTTACACCTTAGAATCGGACTAAAGCCGGTCAATATGGAGATCCAAAGGCTAGGGAGAAAGACATGGGACAAAGTAGACCGAGAGATACTCCTGACAATGAACCTTAACCTAAACATACGTGGAAATAGAAGGCGCGCAATTGGTAGAATGGCTCTGTTCCCAAGCAGTAGAACCTGCGCAAGAGAAGTAGTACTACCTATGTATACTTAGTAGTACACAAAATCAAACTAATGTGACCATACTGAACCGGAATCGAAACAAGAAATCAAACAAAAGAAGAAATTATTCTAATAAAAAGAGGCGAAGTGCCATAATTATTATAGTTCAAACTTACTAAATTTTAATTGAAAAAGAGGCGAAGTGCCCATATTAAATAATTAAAAAATTAATTAAAACTTTAGAATAAAAAGAGGCGAAGTGCCCAAATCCCAATCAAATAAAATTAATCAAAATAACTAAAATCAACAAAAAGAGGCGAAGTGCCCAAATAAAAGAAATAAATTTACAACTCAGAACTTAAAGAGATTCAGCATATGAGATACCTTTGAAAGGCTTGAATGCTACGACGGTATAATAAATTGAATATAATAGAGTAAAATATATATAATAATGGAGGAAACTGTCTGTCAACGACAGTCAACACCATTAATGACGGAGGAAAATTTTACTATTAAAAAGAAAAATGAGGAGAATGCTAGTGATGCCCTAACACCAGGGCAAACTAGAAACCATTTTCACACCTTTATAAACCTACCACACAAATTCATCACTTTCACTAATTAATTAATTAATTAATTCTTTCATTCTGATCAAAATTTTAGAAATTTTGATATTTCTTGTTCCGAGTCATCATGTCTGGTCGTGGCAAAGAAGGAAAAGTTTAGAGAAAGATCCGCTAAGACGCCCTCACCAGACACTCATATTCGAGCCTCGTGATTCGGAACAAGAATATCCTCAAGAAGAAGACGGTCCATACGTGCCCCTAAGAGGAGTAAAAAAGCCCGAAAGGGGCCATGTGGCCTCCCAACCGGGACTACAAGAGGGTGCCCCTCCGCACTATCGGTGGAGCAACCAAAGCACCAATTCCAAGAGTCATGCAGACCATCTTCAGCATGCTCAATATATCCCCAATAAGGCTTATTGATACCCCCAACGGCTACACAGCAGTGTGCTGGAAAGAGGAAGATATCGAGAGACTGGTATCGGAGGAAGCCAATGAGCCCCTACGTGCTATTGGCCTCGAAGCTGTTATCCCCAAGGAAATCCTCGCACGCCGAACTATAATACTTAAGAGACTCGACCCGTTCTTCACGGACAACTCTTGTGAGGACATCAAGGTCGAGATAACTAAACAACAGAATTGGGCAAAAATCGACAAAGTCGAAAAGTTCGGCAAAAACATAGTAAAAGTAATCTTTACAAACATCGAGATGGCTCAGAGGGCCATGAAGGATGGACTCCTGGGATTCTTCCTTCGTATCGCCCCAGAACAAGTTGAAGTGGAGGAGTTTATCCAACTCGAGTTCTGCCAACGCTGCCTGGCCGTGGAACAACATCCCACTAAAGAATGTATGGCGGCTGACGTCACTTGCTCCATCTGCTCCAAACTCGGTCACGAATGGAAAAAGTGCACTTCCGAGAAACAAAGACGCGCTAACTGCGGAGGGGACCACAAGGCCGTGGCCATGAGGTTTCCCATCCGCAAGGAAGCCATTCGGGCAAAACGAGATGTGATGAAGCAGGTAAAGGAGACATAGTCCAAGACCTACGTCGAGGCAGTGGCATCAACCAAGACCAGCAGCACAGAAATCTCTGCCCCAAAACCGGTAATGCCAGGTGAGTCCAAGGAGATTATGACCATGATCGTCTTTGCTCACTTGGCGAATATAGCTAACACTGGTTCATTTGCAGAGAAGTTAAATCACCTCCTGCAAAAGAACGGTTTTCAGAAAAAGCTATGGTTCCCGCCCAACCCCGCATCGCAGGAAATGTTATGGATACAATTCATCGACGTTCCCCAGCAAAAAAACACTGGAAAAGAAGAAGTTGTGAATCGGCACCATAAAACATCGGAGTAAGAACTCACAACGGAAGAAGAATTGGAAAAGACGGAAACACAAAAAAGTTCACAAAGAAGAAAAAACAAATAAGGAAAAAGAAAAAATAAGTGGTACAAGAGGCAAATAAGGAAAAGGAAACAAGCCAATCTCAAGAAAGCTCAGACGAAGATGAAATCCTAAAGTATCCGGGATTTCCACTCACGGAGAAAAGGGATATCCTTCTGCGGGGCTGTTTCTTCGACGCCATGGACGTGGACCTTAAAGTCCATGGTCCCACTCAATGCCGACCCCCAAAGAGACACAATGAAAAACTGCTCGATGGAATCAACAAAGGCAAATACAAATGGACATACGAAGGACCATAAACCCGAAGGAAATAGGTGGACTATTGATAAAGCGCGCGATTAACATCCCGGACTCGTGCTTACACACCATCGATTCAGTTGTCTTTAAGGTAATGGAGAATGGCCACAATACTTCGGAGTATTACTTAACCTCCAAAATAGCAACTTGTGTTAGCAAGAAGTGAACAAATCAAAGTGATATATGTATTTATTTTTATTTTAATATTTGTAGAATGGTAAAACTTATTGTATATTTATTGCTTTAATAAATCATAATCATAATCAATTCTTTCATTCTGTCAGATCCTCACTCCACTCATTACATCGGTAAAGGAGGCAAGAACATATTAAAACGCTCCGAAGATGCTCGAATAAGACCGAAAGCTCAGCAATTTAGTTTGTTTTTTACCAAACACATTCATTTAACAAAAGAGATGAATACAGGACAAGTGATCCACTATCTACAAGATGGAATAAAAATGATAGTTAGAAGAAGAGAAAGTTGCCAAAGGAAATTAAGGCGATATACACAATGGTCTTCAACAAAATTTTCATTCAAGAAAGACTGCTACCCAACTACACTAATATATATATATATATATATATATATATATATATATATATATATATATATATATATATATATATATATCAGGATGGTCCAAAAAACGGGAGTAAAATTTCAAAGTGCACTGATCCTTTCTCCACACCACTGTTTTTTTTCGTGTTGCATTCCTCACCTTGTGTGCGGAATTTCATCACAATACCGCCGTATTGACCTCTTGTAGAGGTCGCCCCACTTTTAATGCGTTATTTTTCTTCTTATTTTCAGGTTATGGCAATTTGTATTCGTTTGAGCCCCGAGTGTTGGCTTCTCTGGACGCCTGTTAATTCCCTGTCATGTACCCGTCTTCCAAGTAAGCGGGATGTGCTGTCGTTGTACCTGTTCCATTACATCGTGGAAAAGAAGACCGTCTCGCAAGACCTGAACTTGGCATGCAGTGAGGGCCTCACCGTATGGGAGAGGGCGATGATACCGAAAAGCGGGTGGATGCTTGTGTCAGGAAACTTCGAGGAATCGACGACGAATACCAAGCATTCAAGAAACACCGCCCTCGTGGGCGAGGTTCGGTCTAGGTCAAGGAGAAGATTTTCCTGGATGACCTTCGGATCTCTTCGATGTTACCACAAGCGATGCTCTCTAGGCCATGACCAACGAAGAAGACAAGGAGTTCCTTAAGATGCAGCGTGAGGACATCTTCTCGTGCAGCATTGCAGGGAAATCTGGAGTCTAGGCCAGGCGTGGGAAAAGAAATAGCCAAGAAGCTGCTCTCAAGAGGAGATACGACGAATGGGAGGCCAAAGTTCAAGGTGTCGCTGCTGCCTTCGGTTGCAGCTCCACATCATCAGAGGAGTCACAGGCTGAGGACGACTACCGATCTTCAACTTCAGCCTGTACATATGTCCTTCTGCAGAGAGGCCCAAGAACATCTTCAACTCTCCTGAAGTCGTCGGTGCCTTGGATTGACTCAATCTCCCAGATCCTGGTGCGGCATTCATCATTAGCGCTGTTGCACAGGCCCTCACCACGATATTTATGATCTGACGTTGTTCCGAAGTTCGATACGGCGGTCACGTCGTCACACACGCCAAATCCAAGACGAAGAAGGGCGGAAGAACTTTCAAGCAGCTGGTCGCTTTCTCCTGCATTGGGACGGGAAAATTCTGCAAGAGTTGGGAGGGAAGAGAGTGGAGAGGGTTGCGATTCTGGCAACTGGTCAAGGATTCGAGAAGTAGTTGGGTATTCCAAGTGCTGCTCGAAGTACTGGAGAAGCTCAGGCCACAGCATGTCTGGAATTGCTCGAAGCAAAGCAGGGCCTCCTGCAAATGGATCCTTTAGCTAGGAAGGGCGAAAAGCTGTATGAGAACTTTCAGGCTAGAGCAAAAAGCCTGAGAGTGGTGGACGACGCAGCTGAACTAGGAGTGGCCCTGTCAGAGGCGTACAATGCGACGCTGACGGAGGATGAGCATCAGAAGCAATTCATCTTCCATCTCATTCACTAACTCCAAATGGCCATCCTGACACCCTCAAAGACCAACCTGACGAAGAAAAAGTGATAAGTGGTGCGACCCCTAAATAATGAGATAGAGAGAAGAAATTTTACGTGTAATTACTTTTCGTGAACTGTAATAAAATTAGGCCTGTGGATAGAAAGAAATATCATTTTCAGTTTTTTGGAGAGAGTGAGGTCATAGAATAGACTATTGCCATATTCAGTCCTTGATTCCCTATCATCTTTGCTAAAGGAGCATAATATATTAACGTATTACATTTTAAAAGCCGCCTTACTGGATCGTGTCACTCCCAGGAAAGCCCCCAAAGATGGAACTTTTGTCTCGTTGCTTTCAATTGTTACATCTTCCTCCTGAGTCACTTTTGAAAACGTGTCTGGACTTCTTGAGGGAATTATTTGTCCGTCCCCCCCCCCTATATACACAAATTCATAAGGCGCTCAAGGTTTTGCCTCCCGACCTCTTGAACAATTTGCCATCGCTGCTATCGAGGCCCTGAGCCAAAACGCGGAGTCGAGAGTGACCTCCGTCACAAAGGAACCCTCTTTAACAATTCCGAGAGCATTTGGAGTTAGCGTTGGTCCCCATCTACGAACAACTCATTCTGTTCGTGAAACTTACACGCTCTCTAGGACGGAGTTTGTTGGTACTACCGTGAATTTGGGAACCAAGCCCACCGCTGTTTGCCTGGATGCCAAAGAGAACTTAAAAAACTCAAGAGGGGGACAGCAATAAAAAAGCCTCATCCCTGTATCCTCAAATTCCCTGATGTACGTCATAAGACTCCCTCACATTAGAAAGTTGTTAGTGGATACCGGATCCGTTATATCGATCATCACCGCTACACACGAAGATCTACAGTAGGCGGAAACTCACGTCCCAGTCCAAACAGCAACAGGATCCGCCATGCGACCATTCGATGAGCGGACCCTAAATCTTTCGTTAGGGTTAAGACGAAATCTTCAGGGTAAATTTTTAGTGTGATACTAAATGTACAATATTAGGTGCCTATTTACAATTTCATTTCAACATTCTAGTCGATTTAAACCGTACCTGTTTAGTAGACGGATTAGCTAATTTATCATACAGGCTGTTCATAAAAGTTCATATTCTCCTTCTTTCTTCTTTTTTTATTTCAAGTGATTCTTCTTTGTATCAGTTTCTCAATAAGTATAATAAATTACATAACCCCAATAATCAGTGCGATAATAAAAAATACCGAAAGTGTCTCTTTATTGCCACCATATTATTACCACTGGCTCTCCAGTCGCAGAGTTATCTTAAGGAGAAAACACAAAGTTTATTAAAAGAAGGTAAGATGAGACAAAGCTCTTTTCCTTGCGTAAGTCTGTTTCATCTAGCTCAGAAGTCAGACAACTCCTATCGCCACACCTGTGACTTTGACGATTAACCGCAGTCACTATCCGTGACTGACATCCCTGCAACTCTGCAAGGTTGATAAGAATCTCTAGAGTAGATTTTAAGAAGGTATTTTTCCATATTAGAATACTCGTATATCCATTGTCAATCGAAAATCAGAGATTATAGCCCCCTGGGGAGTTTTGAGCGGCGGGTCATCACCCAAGGTATGTGCAATTTTTCGCCAATTTTGTTGTGTTTTATTAATAGACTTCGTTTTCACCTATGTAGATGATTTGCTCATTGAAAGCGTAAACTAGGCTTAATATGTGCAAATTTGGAGCAAGTCTTTGCAAGGTTAAAATTGCACGGTTGGCAAATCAACTTTGCAAAGTGAATTTTCCTGTAGATTCACTCAACTTGTTAGGTTATAAAGTTAGTTCTCACGATATATCCCCAGATGAGCATAAGATAACTACGATTAAGGATTATCATAGGCCCATTACACTACAAGAATTACAGACCTTTCTTGGCTTAATCAATTTCATTGGGAGATCTATAAAGAATGCCGCCATTACTCTCATTCTTCTCACAAGGTTATGAAAAAAACTCAAATAATCGCCGACCCAATTCAGTTTTACAGTGGGATGAATAGTGAAAATCCGCCTTCATTGATATAAAAGATGCAATAGTCAAAGCAACATTCTTGCTGTGCAACAAAAGAGATGGCCCATTGTGGCTCTTCATCGATGCATCCAATTTAGGCCTGGGATTGGTTCTACAACCCCTTTCTGAAGAACCAAGGGAAACACCTATAATTTAGTAAGGAAGTCAATGGTTCTGAATTAAAATATTCGACTTTCAGTAAAGAAAAAATCTCTTTAGCTCTTGCAATTAAACATTTTCAGCATCTCTTAGAAGGCACCGACCTCCATGTCTTGACAGACTGCAAGGCAATAATTGGAGCTGCCAAGTGACTAAAACCAGACCCTCTCTAAGGGAAGTTCATGCTTTCAAACTAATTTTCAGTAAACTAATGACATTAGACGGATATCCATAAAAGATGATCCTACTGATGCTCTTTCCAGGGCTCCGATCTCTGATTGCAACATGCAATCTTTTCAACATGAACTGTCACACTCACAAGATATTATTCCAATCCCTTCCTCTCAGTCTATCGATTTTACGATTCATTCAGTCACTATTATTAATTATGAGTATCTGGTTAAATCTCAACTCTTCAATTTAAAATTGAACTAAGCAAGAGGAACCTTCTACTTCACTCCAGTTTTAGAAGATTGCTTTGCCTTCCTCAAATCACTCTATCATTTGCGATCTAACCAAAGGCTTTGTACGATCTTATTTAACTTCTGATTTCCACAAACTCGCCTCTCATTATTATCCTAGCTTAGGACAACTATATACACACACATCTCTCAAATCCACCCCGAATAGGTTTGTGTGGAAAGATATGAGAAAGGACGTCCGTGAATGGGTTAGGATTTGCATTCAGTACCAGAAATCCAAGGTACAATGGCATACAAAGCTACCTCTTAGGCAATTCACTGCTCGCAAAGCGAGGTTTCTGACTAATTACATATAAACACTAAACGGTTTTATTACCGCAGAAGAAGGATAAAATACCTTCCGAGGGTAATCTGTTGTTATAGAGGGACCCCAGTTAGTTGATAGAGGCATACATACTGTAGTTGAAGCTTCCTTTGCCAATCACATCTCACGTTCTTTTGAGTAAATTTCATGAAATAACGTAGGTATATAGGCATAGGTTTAGAGAAGAGAGAATAAGCATTCATGTGTTACCTACGTACTTAATCTAGAAAGAAGCAGGTAGAAATCTGTAAATGCCATTTCATTAGAGGCTGTCAAATTGACTTTTAATTAGTCATTTATGAAAGGAAAAGATGCAATTAAATATTCGAAAGTATTTGCCAAGAAGTAAGATAACTGATCCCATGGAGGCGGCAGAGTTGTTTAAAATTAGTTTTCAGAGCATAAGTAAAAGCAAGGCTTACTATGGTGAGGATTTTCTACAGAAAATGGCTAGGAATCTGAAATTTAAATCCGACTTCTAGAGGGAGAATGGAAACGGTTTTCATGATCAGTACGTAAACAAGGGAACCAGTTTCATTGGTTACTTGTATAGTATAAAGAAGCAATATAAAAAAGTATTGACCCTTAGGTAAAGAAAGGGGGGGGGAAGTGAAGTCCTACATGGCATTAAATCAGTTATGAGTCCCTATATGACCCATTCTGATGATGATTTCTATTTAAAAGTTGCCTATCTTGGGTGGAAGGGGTAGTCTAGTTAGTTCTTTGTGAGTTAGAATCCTCAGGGACTCAGAGGATAAAGTTAGTTTGGTTTCGAGAAGATCAATTGGAATTTATGATAGAATGCTCACAGGAGAGCATGTTTTGATTAAAGGGATTAATGAAATTAAATAGGTCCCATTATCAAAATTATTATTGAATTCTGATTTTGGAAACGGATATTATACATTTGATGTGTATGATACATTGTTGGATCAAAGGGTTGAAGTCATTTTGGGTAATGATATTGGAGGGCAGACATATTGCCTTGTCCTTTGGTCATGCCCGAGCCATTATCGAAGAGATGAACGAAGAAGGGATGGGTACTTTCCCTTCTTGTCTGGTAACCAGGTCAATTGAAGAGGGTGGGGATTGGCATAAAGCCCCAAAATGTTGCGACGGAAATACGGAAAGAAGTTTTTGCCCAGTCCAGGTAGATTTATCGCCGGGGAGAAACAGGTGTCATGATGTTTCTCTTCAAAATGACAGAGATAAATTGCATTTCAAAAATAAGTTTGAAGTAGACGGGGAAGACGCCTAGAGTAGATACATGTAATAAAAGGGATAGTTTTGTGAATGAGATATCGTTGGAGGGTAATGCGGATTTGACTTCCGAGCTAGAGGAAAAGAGAGATAAAGGTTATGCCACAGGGAAGGATGATAAACAGCTATCGAATGGATTCCATTCGTTATCAGATGATTGTGAAGTTCTAGATGACCTATGAGGTAATTTTACGAGGAGTTAACTCTCCTAGATTTGAATTGGGGTCAAATGGCGAATAAACCATGTTCCTTATGGGACAAAAAATGGTATGCTAGACCTTAAAAAGTGTTTCAATGGATCCTCGTTATGCAACCAAAAGTACCCCCCCACCGATCCTGGGGGCGCTTCTACGCTAAACCGAAATTCCTCATCGGAGCACCAGGACTTCCTTCATGCAAACCACGAGACCTGGACTACTCTCTACGTTTCATACTGGTGCACTTCGGAGCACTAATACCTAACCGTTTGTCACTGAATGGAAACGGCCGACTCATTGGAGATTCCTCCTGTTTCGGTTGCTACCAACATTTGCAGAAACGAGCGTGAGCGAGCAGATTGGAGATGCCTCATGTACCTGCACTGCTTGAAAGGAAGTTATCCGCTTACCTTCGACCTAGCTGTGTCAAAAATGACTTGAGAGCGACTGATTAAAGATTCCTCCTGTGTCACCCTTAGCCGTATTTGAGGAAGTAGACCGAGTGAAGAAATCGCCCTGCCTCCTCTGATGGGACTCGGGTAACGGAGGAGCAATGAACGTCTCAAAATGGGCGCCGGAACTACGAGTCTAACTTTGCCAGACCAAAGAAGAACGTTCCTCTAAGTTGCAGTTGTTTGAGGTTATCTTCGGACAACTAGACATCGTCATAAAAAAACGCATCAACCTAAGTCATGGATACGCAGCCATCTGCCATAGCCACTCCAAAAAAGCATCGGAGCTACTAGCCAAAATTGGACTCGAGCCGAAACCTGCCCCTTCAGTCATTGCAGGAAAGGTGGTGGTCTACAGGCAGATCGCCTCATGGGTGGGAGGCAGAACTGAAAAAATTAAGACAGAGATCGAGAGAAACCATGCATGGGCCAAATTAGCGGAGGTCGTCAAGACCAGCGACCTAACAAATGTGTTCTATAAACAAATATAGCGGAAAAAGCAAAGATGACTGGATTGAGACTCTTCAGTATGGTCAACGCCTATACGCAAATCTCGCAAGAGAAGCCCTATCACTTGCTAACATGCCTTTTCTGCTATAAAATAGAGGATCACCTCACTCGAATTTCACACTAAAGGAGAAGACTCTGTACTTTGAATGCGAACAGGAGGGGTACGCATAGATGCAATGTGTCTCACCCGAAAAAAAGTGCCTAAATTGCTCGGGGCAACTCAGAACTATGAGCATGCAGTGTGTTGTGCATAACGGGCACCTAATCTGTCAAATGTCTGCAGACAGAGTCTCATCAAGCCGAACATATGCTAGTGCAGCAAGAACTCCGCTGGAGCCGACGGTCAACCAACCCCAACCTCATCCACAAATAGTCCTCCAACTATAGGAGTCAACTCCCACGAAACTGCTGGCATATATTCTACAAGCGCATATCCTAAACTACGCGACCCCTAGCTCCTTCAACATGGAGCTCAACAAAATGATGGAGGCAAATGGCATTGAACTCCAAAGTTCTCATCCAACCCTCGCCTTGGCAAAGTTCTAGCCCTGCGAGCCGTAGCTCCCATCCTAATCGCCGTAGCAAAAAAAACAAAGGGTCTAGACCAATGGATGGATAAATGGACGCCGCTGGTCACTCCATGGCGCAAGCACGCCCAAAGACTCACATGATTAAAATTGAAGAGTAAAACCAAGCACCGAAAGGCGAAACCAAACAGACTTCCAAGTCCGATTCACTCGATGCCAGAAAAATCAATCTTGTCATCGCAGTGAATAAAAATACAAGCCACACAAGGACCTGCACCCCGGAGGACATTGCCGCAGGTATGCGCATGTGGTACTCCAAATGGTACTTCGACTCCTCAACAGAGGAGGTAGTTAAGAATATTCTGCTCGAAAAAAGGGTAAAACTACGACTTGTCACTCAAATTATTTGAGCCGAATCTGTACAAGAAACTTGGCTCCGACAGGCCTTACAGACCTCCTAAGTAACAGAAGTTTCCAACCAAGCCTAGGAAGTGAGCATGGCTGCAAGAAACAGACTAATAATTCTAGTGCATAACGTGAAAAGGTGGGGTAACCATAAACACCAGCTGTTTAATATATACAAAGAAATTGACCCGGATATCCTCCTTTTTCCGAAACTGGAGTAAGATACGACGAACGTATCAAGATCTTCGGTTTCATCGTTCTACAAAGGAACCTAACTGGCGAGAGATAAGACGGAGCGGCAATAGCGGTGCGATCAGGACTACAGTATGTGAAGAGGAGAAAGATGGACGATTTGTTCATACCAGTCATTCTCAAAACGTACATGGGGAACAATGAAGTGGGTTCCGGTTACTAACCTCCAAGGAGAGGGTACATTCCAATCCACGACCTTTTCACCCTGTCCGCTCGAGCGGACATTTGAAGGAAGAACCTCAACTTGCTCCTCCGTAGAGGCGAAGCAG
This sequence comes from Ceratothoa steindachneri, assembly GCA_963969495.1. Classification (NCBI taxonomy): domain Eukaryota; kingdom Metazoa; phylum Arthropoda; class Malacostraca; order Isopoda; family Cymothoidae; genus Ceratothoa; species Ceratothoa steindachneri. Next base: position 89,984,493 of record OZ018329.1, read on the forward strand.
AGATAATTGGGCCGGGCTTACTTTCGTTCATGTACCTACGGACAGCCACAAAGCCGGACATTATGCTTACGGATCCAAACTTTCCCTTCCACCATATTGTGCAACCTGACTTCCTTGCACCCAGTCACCATATTCCCATGGTCATCACGATAGCTATTGCACGAATACCCATTCTCTCGTCATCAAGGAAGAACTTTGCGGCTGCAGATTAGGTAGTCTACAGAAGGTCATTTCCGGAGGAAATTACAAGATGGATGGTGCCCCAGAGAGGTGATCGACGAAGATATGTCCAGCATCTTTGACAGCTTTACAACCGCGGACAACATACCCCAATCCCAAGACAGAAAATCTCAATTCTAACTCAAGAGATGATCATCCTGAAGCAGCGATTCCAGCTGATTTACGACGACTTTTGGGCCAATTGATACGCCAGCCCAATGGACTTTGCATTGGTCCAGCAGCTCAGACAACAAGTGAATCTGTGCTGTTGGGATCATACGATCTACAATCTGGAGGTTGAGTACAACCTCAGAAGCCCCTGTAGCGTCATCAGCAAGCTGAAGAGGCAACCAACTTTGAAGGCTGACTCTCTCATAATGTACCTTAAAAAGCTTTTTAGAGAAGTATGGAACGACATTTTTCTCATTTCAAAAGAAGAGGAGGAAAACCTTGATCTGAGCTTCGAAGATAACGTTCTAGTACACTTGGAGAGGCCCTACAAAAGATTCACTCCGCACAAAATCGCGAACCTCAACATATTACAGGAGTGCATCGCAGAAGTCATTTCAATATCCCCAAAAGAGCTAAACACTGCAATCTCCGGCTTTAAGCAAAAAGCTCTTGGCCTAAACTAATAACAACGAGGTAAAAACCTAGAGTATTGAATATTTTCAATGCAATATTAGGGGCAGGGTACTTCCCAGATGGCCTGAAGGCATTAAAAAATGATCTTTATTGCCAAACCAGGGTATCCCAAAGGTCAAGTGATATGCTACAGGCCGGTCTCACTTTGCGATATAATTGGGAAAGTATTCCAAAATATCCTAAATAAGAGGCTGGTCTCCCACCTGTCATCACAATCACTACATAACGCCGAACAACATTTTCCAAAGAAAAGGGACACGAAGACTGCAATCGCCTCAACATTCCAGCTTGCGGCTAAGGGGAAAGCTTCTGGATGCATGGTGGATGTTGTCTGCCGGGAGGTGAAAAAAGCCTTCGAAATGGTATGGTTCGACAGACTCAAATACAAGACTTTGAGAGTCGGGTTGTCCAACATTTCAGTAAAATCTTCTACAGCTACATCACTAGCTGCAGAGGGTTAGGAGCATTCGGGAACCATGTTGGAACCCCCATTTAACTTGATATAGGGAGTCCCTCAAGTAGGGTGTCTGAATCACACCCTCTTTACGGGCTACACCTGGGACATTCCGAAGCCATTGCTCCCACGAAACCTCAACGTAAGGTCCGAGGCCAAGAATATCTCTAGGTGCGAAGACAGGTGGAAGATCCAGACAAACCCAACTAAATTCACCGCATTCGTGATTGGTAGACGGAAGATGGAACCATCCGACAGGAAAACTCAACTGATAATGATTCCCGAAGTGCGAGCATCCTAGGCTTCATGATGACCAAGCACGTCACAGAAAGCGTTATAATCTTCAAGGTTCAAGTTGCGAAAATAACTCACACCCTATTACTAGACTAGATTAAAATCAAATAACAAAGAGAGAAAAAAGGCTAAGCACAGGCTAAAAAAACAACATATCAAAAATGCAAGAAAGCAAAAAGAAAACGAGAATGAAAACGCGCTCCGGCGTCGGGGGGTCTTCCCACGACGCAGGAACGTGCAACCTACAAACAAGGCAAATAAAGTAGAGGAGGCTAGCTTCCTCCCAAAAGTTGTATAGTCCACAGGTCTGTGTGAACGAACCCGTCCCGAGTACAAGGGACAAGCGGTAGCGACCCCGCTCGAGGTAAGGTGCGCGGAAATCATCCAGACTGCTACATTCGATAAAAATGTGCCGAACACTCTGCGGGACAAGGCAGTCGTCGCAGGCAAGCGCTCCATTAAATGGCGGCGCGTCCCGCAAGTGTGTTCGGTTAAGAGACGATAGAAAGCAACCTAAAGCCGTCACGGCATTGGGGGATGGGTCCATGGGAACAGTCGACCGTCTCCTATATTCTTTGCCAAGCCGCCAGTAATCGGTGTGAGGAAGAGCGAAACGCTGGTCTGGTCGCCAAGTCCACGCGGACTCTTTTGTGCCCTCATTGGCGTGCTCCTTACTTTCAATTCCTACATGTCCAGGAACCCAGCAGAAGATAATCTCGACATCCGCCTGGCTCGCCAAAACCGTCATTCATGGATATCGCGAACCATGGAATGCGGAGATTCCAATGCTCCAAGGGCACTTAGGGCGCTTTGTAAGTCTCTATAAATCACAATCCGGTCTCTGAATCTGTCACATCGCGTTTTGTCTCGTACCGAGCGGTGTATTGCAACCAGCTCGGCCGCGAAGACAGACCCAGCGCCTGGGAGAGCCCCGCTGACTTCAAATAGAGGGGATACAGCGTGGAAACCGACTCCTCTTTGGGACATGAAGCCATCCGTATACATGGCACGGTTTCAGCGTGACACAGAGTGTGCTCCAAAAAGGCAGAACGCAATACTCCTTGCGCTGTAGAAGCTTTTGGGGGAGAGGAGTCGAGAGAAATAGTCAAAGGTAGTAAGCTCCAGGGTGGCGTCCTGGGCAATACCAGAGGTCCCACCGGCCCGAGAGATATATCGTGCTCTCGAAGGAGTTTCCTAGCCCTAAACCGAAAGGGCTTAGTGTATGAATGGCGTCTCTTGGTGGCATAGGAAACGTCAAGATCAGCTGCGGATGCACTGAGTGCTGTTGGAGACTAAGGAAGGCGCCGAGCTTGCATATACAGGCGAATGTTGCACTGTGCACGGCACAAAGCGAGTGGCATCTCTCCAGCATCGACAAGTTGGATCTCAATGGGGGACGTGCGGAAGGCGCCGGTCGCCAGGCCGGTGTGGTAGATCGAGTCCACTTCCAGCAATACACGCTCGGCTGTAAATGCATAAAACTCGCATCCGTAGTTGAGCTTCGAACGAACAAAGGTCGATAAAAAAGCAAGGCGGTAGCCCTATTAGCGGACCAGGCGCTCCACGTCACGGTCCGAACAATATCCATGGCGCGGGTAGAAGAGTCCCTAAGGCTGTGAATATGAGCCTTCCAGATGAGGCGTCGGTCAAATACTCCATTTAGAAACAATTCTGGGTCAGGGTGGAGACGTGGATGGCGGCCGAATTGCATCACCTTAGTCTTGGCTAATGAAAAACGAAGCCTGTGCGCTTTGGCATAGCGAGAGACGCGATTTAATACCTGTTGGATTCGACGCTCTAGAGTTGGCATTTGAACCGCGCCAAAAGAGATCGAAAGGTCGTCCACTTCGAGTGTAGCGAGAATATCTTCCGGCTGCAACAAGGTGATGTTGTTGATTTTCAGGGAAAAGAGTGTAACACTGAAGACACTTCCCTGCGGGACACCCTCTTCCTGCTCCATTGGGCCAGAGAGGGCTCACCCAACCGTAAAGATTGGGAGGGATCCCGTAAAGACTGGAGATTCTCCATGATACTCTATCGCCATGCGGTATCATGGGCGTTCTCCATATCAAAAAACACCGTAGCGTATAGCTGTTTACGAAGAAAGGTCTCACAGACGGCGTTTTCCAGTTAAAGAATAAGGTTAGAGAGATGTGGCGGAAACCGGCCGGAGTAGAGTGATCACTCCCTGGTTTGCGTAAAGCGAAAACAGTAGTGATTCGTCAGGAGTCTGGGAGGATACCCTTTACCCAGATCCAGTTAAACAAATCTAATAGAAATGTGAATCATCGCTCAGCCTAATGGCGAAGCATGGGGTACGGAACATCGTCCCGTACCACATTAGCACGAAGCGAAGGTGGAACGCAACTCACTCAATGTAAATCTGTCATTGAACATTTCTTCGCCTCTGGAGGTAAAGTTCAGTCTGAAAGGAGGTGTCAAAAGCAAAGAGAAGAATGGAGTCATCATGCCGAGGGAAAATGACGTATCCTCCTGCTTGGGCCCCATCTCGTGTTGGTGGGGTCGAAATACCCTTATAACCCGGGTGGGTGGGCAGGGGGAACGTGCATAGCATGGTCTTCTAAAAAAAGATAGCCTATGGAAAACGGGACTAGACGAGCTTCCGCAGCTATCCCTAGTTGGCCCGGAGCCCGCAGCAACTTCATTGAAGGAAAATAGCCTCCAGGCCTAACTCGGAGGAAATCCTGGGCCTGAACGGCCAGGATTTTATTCTCAAGGAGATACCCACCACATTGCTTCGAAGAACCGGGGTGCGGCTCTCCGCAATTGACACACTTGGCCACACACGATTTGACTTATCGTGTACGGCATTAGAGCAACTTACACAGACTTCGGGTGACCCCGAATTTGCACGTCTACAGGAGCAATTCGTATTACCTAAGCGGGGGCAGTAGTAGCACCTCCGTGGCAGTGGCACGAATAACTTCCCGCGGTAGCGATACAAACCGGCACGCACCGACTCCGGGAGCTTGTCACAGTCAGACATGATGAAGAGTGTAGAGGTGGGTCACGAGGCCTCTACCTGTTTTCTCATAACATGTTTGACTTTAACTGCTCCATGGTCGACCAGCTCTAACGTGATGTCATCTATGGAGTTCCCTCGCATAAACCACTCCTTTCATGAAGTTCATGGTAGAATACGACATCACACTAAACGGCGTGCCATCAAGTGTCCGAAGGGAATCCGTCCGAAAAACGGGTCACCTTCGACTCTCTACCAATCACGCTAGCTAGAGCTCTCTCTGATCGATCATGTTACCCTTGCCCAACATGGTGCCATCAGTGGAGCGAATAACGAGGAAGCGTTTGAAACCACTGGGCTCTAAAATGCCAGCTAGCCTCTGAATGAGGGGACCTGATGTAATCGACGCTCCGCTCTGCGCACTTGCAATTTTGGAATTAGTCAGGCACTCCCTACCTGGGTAAGCACCCGGGGAGAACGTGCCGATCTTGGCTTGTTCTTTTACCAAAACGGCAGCGGATCCCTTTCGTCCCCGTGACTCCCTCGGAAGGAGAGGAGCCCTTAGTCTTTTTGGTCGTACGATATTTTTCTTTTTAGGAGACGAGGGTGGGGAATGAACCCTCTTTTCTCCTACGCATGAAGGAGCACCTGGGCCAGATGGACAGGCTTCAGAAGACCTAAGAAGATCTCCATTTTTCTGAAATGGAGAAGTCTTGTTTGTCACATGGGACCCACCTGGGGAAGGAGATCCATCATCTCCTTGCGAGCCTTCGGGGACCCGAGCCGTCCGAGGTAAAAGCTTGAACAGGGAAGGTGGACTCGCGTTAAGTGCTTGGCACTGAGCCCGGGTTCGACCCCATGGAAGATCCTACCGTCTGAGGCAAGGTCACTTCAGGAACCATGCCCATCTCAGGAAGGGGGGAGCTTCATGTGGCCATTTCCCCTAGACATCACGGATCCCATTCGAGGTACCTTTTGTCGTCTCGTCTTTGGCTGGCGAAGCCGCATCCGTCAGGGAAGAGAGGGGGCAGCTATGCCAGCACCCTGAAAAGTCAAAATGCATGAGTGAAGGACGTTAGGGGGCACGGGCTGACGGGCACTGCCATCCCTTGCGCCCCTAAGAAAGTTGGCCCCATCGAGCCGCTTCGAACGGTCAATATTCGGCCTTATTGGCAGTCCCCTGTAAAAGAAAAGGAGGGACTGCCGCTGGAAAGAGGGGAGGGGTGAGGATGAATCCCCTGCACCCGTGGGCCTAGGAGAGGAGTAAGCCTTCTCTCCGGTAGAAGAAATTGGTGGGTTCCCTAAAGAATGCACAAGGGGGACCTCCATTTCTTCCGTGGAGTTGCCCGAAGGGGGCTCCGACACTGGTGAAGGGGGAGATTTTTGTTTGATTTATTCATGGACATTTTGACCCTGGTATTTTCAGAGAACAGAAACGCCAATCACCCCACGCAGTAGCTCGCTCTGCGAGAGGTGAATACGGGGCCGGCCAAACCAGCTCCAACCATTTGGGATTACTCCCGCCCAAAGCCAGGAAACTCTTCAGCATGGCGGCTCCACCTTGTGCTGCGCGTAAAATTTATAGACCGTGAAAGGAGAGAGAAAGGGTATGTGAGGGTGAGGGTGAAGCATGTTGTTAAAAAAAACACCCCCAAAACGGAGCTCAGGGGTAAGTGGGCGTTGTCCCATCCCCCTCAGCCCAGATCCGGGATAATTGGGTGGGAGAAATCTGGTCGGTGAAATTAGACGCCGACAAGAGAAAGTTGTGGAAGAGGTTGTATGTAAAGGGAGGAAACAGGGTAATATGAACTTGTTTCTGCTGGGATGCAGAAGAAGACATATATTTTTACTTTGTGTCAACCACGAATGAGATCATCTAATATTTTTGAACTGGATTTGATTCAATATGAAACTTCACTTCATCGTCAATAATATTTTTACGTTTCTATGCAGATGGGTCTTTAAATGACTCGTTTCACACTTGAAAATCTCCTACTACCCACTAGACGGCGCCCATATCCTTTGAATCGCTTGTGTTTCTTAGCCTCCGAGTTTAATCGAGACTCGCTCAAAACTGACGTCTCGTCTCGACTCGTTGATCATGAAAGTCTTCTTGAGACAATCGAATGTTAATTTACTTTGTCGCCCTCTTATCCAGAGGTATCCCGAGAGGTTATATCGAAGGAAGTTCTGAGATGGTCAAGAGAATTGCTGGATGGGATGAGATGGGCAGTCTTATTACGCTGCTGAAAATTTGAACGGGGAAAGTTGGGGCGGTTCAGGATCTCTTCTGTTTTTGTACTTATGTAAGACGGAGTGGTGTTATGATGGTAGGTGGACCAGTGAAACTCTGGGGCGGCAATCCAGGGTTGTTTCAGATTTGTGTATGTCGAGGAGGGCAGTGGGAGATGCTTTGGACTAGGGTGTTTTTCGGTAGCCTTTGAGGTGTTATGCGTGTAAAGTAAGTGTGTATGTGTTTTATAGTATTCTAGTTCGGTGTGGAAGAGGGGTAGGTTAAATAGAAATTGAATATAGGGGAAGGTGGATGATTTGGGGGAGTTCTGAGGTGGGGAAAGGAGTCGAGAGGGCGTGTAAGAGATGCGAGAGGCATGTAAGTTTAATGAGTAACTGTGTTAGTCATGTTTAGGTCGTCTTCGATTGGGAGGACCCTTATTTCGGCCTGGAGGTGGTGTATTGGGGTGAGGTTTTGTGCACCCTGTTGCAATGCGGAGGATGCAAGTTGGCAATGTTTGTATTCGATCATCTGTTAGATGAGTTTAATGTCCCAGAAAATTATTACAAAAAGGCTGGCATTTCTTTAGGTTTCATTTATTTACGAATAATAATTGAAAGACCTCCCCCGCCCCCTCACCGCCACTTGATATAAAGAGAGAAATGAATAAGGTGTCGTTGCTTTACAGCATTGATGGATCATATTAACTGCGATAAGACCAGTAAATAAGCAAAACCCAGCACAAGTTGTTTTTATCTGTAACGGGAATATTTGGTATACAAATGCTTGATATATATTTTGCAATTTGAAAGTGCCCAAAATGAAGCCATATTGAATGGAGGAAGTAAAATGCTAGAGAAAAGTTTGATTGAATAAATTTCTCGAAGAATAATGGTTGAACAGGACGGACGATGCGAATAATCAAACGTATAAGGGAAACAAAGAACAATAGAGGTTTTAAGGAAACAAAGAAATATCCTTACGAACAAAGAAATTAAAACAAACGGGAGTGAGGTGAAGTAACCAATAAGGTGATTTGACACAGATTACATTCGATATTTTGCACAAAGAAGACAGAGAAATAAAAAAAAACATACAAATATTTTCCCCCAAAAGCGAATCTCCTTTGATGTCGAAGTTGGAAAGATGTTTATGTAAATTCGAGAAGATAAGGCAGACTTCTTTTCCTCCTATTTTTTTACTTATTTATTATCCTTTCTTATACAATATCTTTCTTATTCCGTTTGCTCTTGACCCCTCTGTTTAGGAGAAGGACTCGAGCTCAAGTTTTTCCTTCCAAATTGCTTTCTTTTGATGAAAAACAGTAATTGGAAGAGAGCGCAAGAGAGTAAACACCCTGAAAATAGGAGCCAACGCTGATAATTATGTATAGAGCCGCGTCAAATAAAGAGAATTTAGGGTGGAATTTCAGCTTGAATAAGTTGCCTTAATTTTCTGAGAAGAATTAAGGCATTTAAACACATTTTTCGCTTCGCTAAAAATATTATACTTTTAAA